>PVJX010001836.1:0-147186 GCA_004027295.1 Dolichotis patagonum
GTCATGTTTTTGGTTCCTTCCATACAAGTGTACAGTGTAATGCCCAGACCCTTTTCTTGTTGGTTAAGGCTCCTCTAGAGGGCGCAGGCTAGGAGCTTTAGCCCTCTTCAATAGGTTATCAGAGATTAGAGTTCACCCACGGGCAGTGTGCGCTAGCTCCTCCCTTCTGGGCCAGTCAACCTTTGCAGGCCTTCACTGCGTCAGTGTGCACTGATCTCGGGCTCGGCCTAGTCCAAGCAGATTCCACCAATCTGCTCGGCAAGGGGAGCAACCAGCTGAAGCCACTTCCTTATGGAGTTAGGGCTGTCCTGCCCAAATGCAAC
This sequence comes from Dolichotis patagonum, assembly GCA_004027295.1. NCBI lineage: Eukaryota > Metazoa > Chordata > Mammalia > Rodentia > Caviidae > Dolichotis > Dolichotis patagonum. The sequence goes on from PVJX010001836.1 coordinate 324, forward strand.
ATGTCGTCCAGTCGGTTTCCCCTTTCCCGTTGGAGGGTCTTATTCCCATCACTCACTGCGTCCACGAGAACTGCTGGGCTCCCCAACCTCGAACCTCAGCGCAGCTGCGGTGGGAATTCACGGTGCCTCTGGGTGGGTCGTGTGCAGAGCCGGTCCGGCGAGCTGCACGCAGGGCTGTTCAGCTCCGCGCTCCAGCGGCTCAAGCCAGTCGCTTTGGCGCGGATTGCTTGTTCAGGTCGGGCAGGGATTCAGGCAGCTCGAGGAGGGCTCCGTGCTCGCAGATCTTATCTTCACTAATAGTAGCCCCAGGACCTCATATTCGAGCAGTCTTTTGCGCTTTAGTTTTTTTGGGGGTTGTGAGAGTCCATCTCTCTCTGTTTGGGTCTCTCCAGGGTGTTTTATTCTGGCATTTGAGCTGTCTCTCTCAGAGAGGGTGTCTCTCCTGCTACCTACCAGTCTGCCATCTTGTCTTCTCAAGACATCATTTTTAAAAATAATTTTGCTGATGTTAAACTCAAAACCACTGGTAACAGCTAGTACTACTACAATACCTAATACACAGCTTTATACAGATGGACTCACTTGATTTTCATAATAGCAAATCAAATAGTACTGCTTTATCTCATTTCATAGATGAAGAAACTGAGGCAGAGAGGAAATAAAGCTAGTGCATGATGAAGCTAAAAGGTAAACCCATGGTGGTACACAAATCCATGCCCTTCATCACCACATAATTCTGCTGTTCTGCTAAAGGGCTTGCCTACTTTGGAATGTCTATTAAATATCCATTAAAATGTAGAATGTGAATAATATTCTGACAGTTTTTTCACAGTATCTATTCTTTTTGTTGTTGTTGTTTTGGTCTTTTTGAGGCAGAGTTTCCCTGTGCTGTTCAGGTTGGCCTTTGAGGTCACTTTGTAGCCCAGGCTGGTCTTAAATTTGCAATGATCCTCCCACCTCAGAGTGCTGGGATTACAGGTGTATGCCACCACACCTGGCTTTGGTACCTAATCTAGAGAACAATTTACTTGCTCAAAGAGACATGTATCAGGATGTTCACTGAGACATGTTTTTAAGTCTGCAAAACTCTAGATAAGCTGTATGACATCAGTAGCACAAAGGCAGAGAGCTGAAGCATGCTATGGCCATGTAATGGGAGCCTGATATTGCTTAGCAGTTTTTAAAAAAAGAACAAAGTCCTTTAGAAACTGGATTAACTTTTCAAAATTTGCAAAATTTACAAAGGAAAACAAACCAACTGTAAGGAAAGTATATACAACTTAATGCCATATATAATCAGATTATATATATATATATATTATATATGACTATATATGTAATATATGACAAGTGCCTGAAGGAGTACCAAATCCTTCCTTTCTGGGAAAGTATGGTGAGATGAAAGGATGGTGCTCTGGGGAAACAGTATTTGTATTTTTAAGAACATAGATCTATTCATTTGGGAACTGTATAGTTAATTATAATTAGAGGTATGTACATTTCATTAAAAGTAGGAAACACCTTGGACCACATAGTTAGAAGAAGGAAAGAGGCCAGGTGAGGTGGTGCATGACTGTGATGCTAGTGCTCAGGAGGCTGAGGCAGGAAAAAAAAAGATTGAGGAGATTCCAGTTCAGAGACAGTGCTGTGGGCCACTTGGTCCCTGGCTCACTCTGGGGCTCCTCTGCATCTGTTAAGGCCCGGGATATAGCTCAATGGAGCAGCACCTACCTGGCAAGCATGACGTACTGAATTTGATCCCCAGTACTCACAACCCCCCCCCCAACAAAAACAAAATAAAAAACAAAAACAAAAGATTGAGGAGGAGGCTGAGGCAGAAAGAAGGCTGCTAGTTTGAGGGCAACCTGGGCTACAAAGCAAGTTCAAGGGCAGCCTGATCTGCATAGCAAAACCTTGTCTCAAAAGGACAAAAACATATGAATAAATTAATAAATAAACAGATAAATGACAGAAGGAGAGAGAGAAAGAGAGAGACAGAGAGAGAGAGAGAGAGAGAGAGAGAGAGAGAGAGAGAGAGAGAAAGGGAAATCCAAAGATCTTTCTAGTTACACATCACTTTTTTTGAGGTATCTGTGAAGCCCACTATGATTCCTGCTGGTAATAACAATAATTTCATATTGATTCATCATCTCTAGTACAGACTGATAAATCTGTCTTCAAGTATTCTCACCTTTGCAGATGCTACGAAACATGACACACAGCCTGATTTAACTGTCCCTTTCCTTTCCAGAGTACAGTCAGTGCCCTATGGCTGAGATGTGTCTGATTAAAATGACTATATGAGTGGAACAGTGTGTGTGTGTGTCAGAATTTTCACGTGTGGAACAACACTGTCCAGAAAACTGTGACCTAGGGAAGAGTCACAGATGACACACAAGGTCCTCATTGACAGTCCAGCTCTTGATACCGTAATGTACTCTTTCTTTCTCAGTCATCCTCAGTAGTAATCCTGAGAAAGTGGGGGGAGTCATGCCCTGTAAATTACAGCTACTCCAGGAGACATGTTTGCCCATTAATTGGTGTATCATTTAAAAAAATTATTGTGGTAAGCTGCAATAGAAACGTAAATTGATGAAATAAGTGAGGTCTTTCCTTAAAGCCTCTTGATTAACTATTATGCCAACTAATTATGTAATAGAGTCTTACAAGGGAATTGACATACACTAATTCTAATCCTTAGAACATTATTGTTATCTCCTTTTACAGAGAAGGAAATAGGCTCAGTGCCTATTGATCATATGGCAGTCAGGCCATATGGAAAGGGGTTGATCGTAAGGTTGGTCATAAGGAGCAGTCAGGCCACATGGAAAAGGGTTCCCCTTTCTGCTGCATAATCATGGCTGTTTAGATGGGCTTCTCCTGCCATGAGCTTAGCTCAGGCTTGTATTGGAGAGCCCCCGGCACAACCAGACTCTGCATTTGTAGTTTCTAAATACTCATTCCCTGTTTTTGCCCACCTGTCACACCACCGTGTGATTTGTTCTTTTTTCTGATCTCCGTGGTGTGTGAGAGCTGCTCACGAAGGTAAGGGGAAGTGGGACTCCAGATGTTTGAGGGGAGCTAAATGTGATTTCCCAATGTGATCTCCATGAAAGACAGACTTGCTGACAGAGCCACACCACATGGTTCTGGAACTCTTAGGGAGGCCAAAGCGATCCTAGAAGTAATGGTGATGCTGGGCGTGTTTATTTTTCAGACTCGTGTGACATGAAAGGATGACAGATTCCGAGGGGTCCCAGAGTCACACTCTGTGTTTTTTATCTACATTGCTTTCCCAGAAGGTTCCTGAGAAGTCAGACGTCGTGCTTCGCTGCGTGATTTCTGGTAATTATCCCTAGACTAGCTTCTCATCCTGTAACACCTCCCGAGGACCAGGATATTTAGCTCAGAAAGGCATTATGAAAACATCATGTAGGAAAATTTCCTTGGAAGTTTATTCTGAGTAATCAATCAAGCAATTAAATTCTCTATGAGTTTTGTTTTTTTGAGTGACTTCCTGGATACTGTTTAGTGATTTTCCTCATTTCATGTTGTGGTTCTCGATTAGGCAGCTTTACGCTGGGTAACTTTCAGATAAGCTATTATTCACTTCCTGTGGCACACAGGAATGGCGTGAATACCTTCCCTCAAAATGAATTGGATTCTTCTGTTACTCTTTAACTGATATCCCCAGATTGGCTAAATGTGTCTGCTGCTGCTTGCCTTCCTCAGGCATGCTAGTAAACAGTAGAAAGGTTAAAACTAGGACAAAGGTCAACCAGTGGAGGAAAAGCCAAGAAGTTGAATTTCCTCTGGCTTGGAGAACACATCTTTCAGAGTGGATCAGGTGCACCCAAGGGCAAAAAGGATTGATCATTCAAAGAAAATAAAAACACAGTGATTGAATAGGCAAGTAGTATTTTGTCTGTTATGGGTTGTTCTCCTTTCTTTCTTAGATTATGTCTCTACCTTGAAAAGTGAAGGCACCATGGATGTTTTCCTGAGGGCAGAAAGAAAACTCTTAGCCGCTAATTTTCCTTTTCTAGGTCCAGAGAAAAGAGCCAGCATTGGCAAGGGTTGCTTTCATTGGTGGAAGTCATATAAAAGCCTGCCTTGGGTCTGGAGACTTGAGTGCCCAACATGCACGCAGCCTCGCAGCCCAGAGACAGCTTTCTCCATGCTCACTGATGCCATTCAGACTGATGCAGAGACACAAGTTGATCGTGGATTTTTAGTGAGAACCCGTGTGTGTTTAGAAAACCCTAACTTTGGCTGCCTGTCCCAAACTTTGGCACACATTAGCCAGACCATTCTGAAATGTTCAGGTGGTGGCTCTCAAGATGTAACTCGCAAGGAAGCTCAAAAAACAAAGGGAGGGAAAGCTGAGGATGCTGCGCAGTGGCAGAGTGCTTGCCGAGTATGTGCGAGGCCCTCGGCTCAATTCTGAAATACCACAAAAAAACCCTAAAGCACTAAAAAACAAGGGGAAACAGGTGAGGTTTCCAGCAAGTATAGGGAGAAAAGAGAACCACCCACAAGGTACAAGATACCACTTCCCTATAGAAGTCTCATTTCTGGTTGATGTTCAGATCTATACTACACAAAAGGAAAAAACCTGTCAGCTATTAGGAAACTGCGGGGAATCAACCAGCTCCGATCAGTCAGAATAAACAACTGGAGTCCAGGAGGCCAGAATGAATTCCCCTAGACAGGCTTATGCACACCTTATTTGTACTTTCTTCAAAAAAGTCATGCACAGTTAAAAGGAGCAATTAAGTGTTTCCTCAGAAGCAATTTAATACACGTTGACTAAATGGAGGTGCAAGGCTGATAAGAGTAGGCAGAAATGAAAAATGATCAGTAACCATGATCTGCTTCTGGGGGCGAAAATGTACATCAGTTTCTCTCATGACATCAGTCATACACATATGCACAACCTTGGGGAAATCTACATACCCAATGCCTTCCTCCTCAGGTAGAAAATAACACTTCTATTCTTCTAATTTAACTTGTTCTCTTTTGTACCATAACACACACTCAACTTTGAGTAAATTGGTTTCCATGGAAATATGAAATTAACATTTCAAGGTTTTTATTCTACTTATTAATTAATGAAGAAACCACAAAGTGTTACAGCCTGAGAAGCTAGGCATTTATACGCTATTCCATAATGTAAGAGTAAAGTTGTTAGGTTAGGTTTAATAATGTTTAATGTCCTATTGGGCAGTAAACAATGTATGGGATTGTCCTTTCTGCTAACCTGAAGTGATTTGCATCTCTATTGGATAGAAACCTACAATTTAATATATAACTTCACTAAATCTGGGAATTATAGTTAGTAGTAATGACTGAGTAAAATAAAGTACATTCCCCAAGATAATTCTTGGATAATCTTTTGTTCCAGGTGACATTGAAAAAAAAGATACCATCCATATCATTGCCTACTGAACAATTTTTCTTGAGATGAGACAAGATTTTTCATTTTGTGTTCCCATTCCCCAGCACAGCATTGTCTTAGGCATAGAACATGTCCAATTGTGTTTAAAAGTCACACATTTGTGTATGTGGGAGGAAGCTTTTTAATTCCTTAACTGACATAACCCATCATGCTATCATCTTGTTCCTTATTGCCTGTTCTTTCTCATAAATTTATACTTTATTGTAAAAATACTTAATATAATAAGAGTATTCTTACTTCTTTATTATCAGGTCAGCCCAAGCCAGAAGTCACCTGGTATAAAAATGGGCAAGCCATAGATGAGTGTGGCATTGTTTCCAGTTATGAGTTCTTTGAGAATCAATATATTCATGTGCTACATCTCTCTTGGTAAGTGGCTTTGCCCTTCTGGGTTGTTTTCTATCATTCTGTATTCCATTGTGTGCTGTTTACTACAAGGTGAGGCCAAAAGATTTGTTCATATTTGCTCCTGACATCCTAACTTTAAATGCTATTGGCAGGCACCAGCCAAGGCATCTAGTAATGCTTATAGTTGGCCCTCTGCATCTGCAAGTTCCACATCTGTGTCTTCAGTCAACCACTGATTGAAAATATTTTTAAAAATTACATTTGGATTGAACCTGTACAGAGTTTCCCCTTGTTTTCATTCCATAAATAGTACATGTCATTTATATTGTATTAGATATTAGAAGTAATCTAAAGATGATTTCAGTTATACCTGAGGCAGTATGTAAGCTTATGCGCTTTCATATGAATCTTGACCATCAGCAGGGGTGGAGATGTCCAGGGACCAATGCCCCTTGGATACTGAGGAACAACTGTATTTTCTGAGCTCAGTAATAATTATACTTTTCTAGTTTATGCTACTGATGGAGTTAAATGTTATTGAGAATTCTAAGTGATCTATCCATTTTCAATCATTAGGTGAGCTTTTCACTTTTGCTTTTTCTGGAGCATTAAGAAAGTGTGATTGGATTTCAACACTGTCACCCCAACTTGCATGGGTAGGAAGGAAGGAAGAAGTGGTTGACATCATTCCACAGCAAACTGGTAATGGAATTTAGGCTAGGACCCATACCTTCTGGTTTTATTTAGGAAGAGTGGTTATCCGATATAGTTTTCTAAGTCTTTTCTATTCCCCCAGGAACTATTTGTTTGGATGAAATTAGGAAGTTCAACATGTAGAGAAAATGAGAACTGCTCTAATTTCAGGTTGGTAGGGAGACTGTGCTTGATTCTAATGTTAATGAATTGATCACAGTGCCCTTCTAGGGCTCCAAGAAGCCAGAGAAAACAGTAGGCACTGTATGAAAATTACCCCTAGTCAGGAGCTTATGCTAGTAGCCCTGGATCTAAGAATAAGAATGTTCTACAAGCACTGCACACCAATTGTTTTGCTAAATGCTAGAAATGGAGGTGAAAAACATAAACATTGTCCACATCCTCACAAAACTTCCACTCCAGCATGGAAAATAGGTGGTGAACAAATTAATACACCTTTTCCCCTCACTATATCAATATACCGAAGTGGCTACATAGGCATTTGTGCCCTGTATGTATGGCTTGAACATTCCTGCCTTTTCATTCCAATTTTGCCACAGTCTTCCCCTCTTCATCTGCAATTTATTCAGCTTAGAATCTGCCTCCATACTTTGCAGGTAATTGCAGGTACTCATAAGCTGAAGTGGAAAAGACACTATAGGAATGAGAAACTTAGGACGGAACTTATACTATGCAGGGGGCAAGAAGTCACCATTGTCTCCTCTGCAGTCCAGTAGGGCAGTGGTACTTGTAAAAATGGAAGATTTAATATAACTGAATCCATTCTTTCCAAGCTCTAGGCCTGGCATTTTGAAAAGTAAGAATTCAATCCTAGTGCAAGAAATGATGATAGAGCAATATGACAATATATATTTTGCAGCTTAATATTAAATAGGCTGGGTAACAGTAATCTTTGAAAGTTCTGACTTTTTTATACCAATAGTTCTGAACTGCCCATTGGCATCACCTGGGGCAGATTCAGTCTCAGTAACATTGATCAATTAAATCTGAACCCCAGGTAATTCTAGTGTGTTGTCTAAGGTGAAAAATGTTTTGTATCCTAAACATTCATCTGCAAAGTAAATACAGTTATACCAGTATACTAAGTGCTAGTTAGAAAAATGAGTGGAATTTTAAGTAAATGACTTTCAAAGATTTTAAGTTAATTGTTAGTTATATTAGTCTAAAATTTTCCTGCTGTTATCAATATATCATAAACCACTAGATTAGCTCGTAGGCTGAAGAACACTACTTTTCCTTATCTAACTGACTTTGGGCTTTGGAGCATTAAAGGTGTGCGCTTAGATATTTGAAAGCACTGTTTCTCTGCTTCTCAAGGGCTTTTTTGAGTTTGGCAAATCTCAACTACAGTTGTCCTTTGAGGCCAAGACCCACATGGCTGTGTTTATCAAGCTTCGGTGCATCCCTCTTGGCTTTTCACCGTGGAACCCATTCCTCGTCCTTCTAGCATTCTTCCGCTCAGACCACTCTTCGTGGGAGAGATGTCACTGCCCTTGACTTCTAACCTTTGACACAGGTCAAGGATGCTTGGCAGGAAGGAGGAGTGGACAGCCAAGAAAGCCCTTAAAAGGCGAGAAACATCAATCTGAGCTGGGCTGCACTGGAGGTGGAGAAAAGCTTTGGTTTTTAATTGAAAAGATGTGGGAGTTGGGTGGCAGAGAAGGAAATGCAAATAGATGTTTTCTACCTCATAGTGAAAGTAAGTGGCGCAAATGTGTGCACAAATGGGGAATTGCGGTCTCTTATGAACATAGTTTAAAGCAAGGCAACAAAGCAACAGATAAAAATCTGTCCAAGAACCCACACCCAGAGAGATAGACCCTTCACCGCAGCAAGAAGGCCTCTTTCGAAGGTCACAGTCATGCCCCACTATGCTGAGAGAGAGAGCACAGATTATGAGTGAGTGGCAGCAGCAGAGCTCAGTCCATGCCTGCATCAGAGCTAGGCAAAGCACCTTCCTCCCCTCTAGAGCTCGTCAGCTTTGTCTGACCCTAGCTGAGCTTGGACAAGCCCTTCAGAGTGCTGTGCGGGGAGGGTACCAGGAGAACAGCAGCCCCCGCCAGCCAATCTGCTCACAGAGTTAAGCAGAATCCCCTCAAGTATGAATGGTTCCCCTGGACCCTCCAAACATGACCTCACTTGAAAATAGCATTGTGCAGGTGTCATTAGTTCAATTGGGCACACATTTGATTAATGTGGGCCTATGCTTTCCAACCTGCCCACACTGAATATTAGCTTTCTAGCATTATTATAAAATATCTGAGATAATCAAATTATAAAGAGAGAAGCTCATATATTACTTAGGCTGTACTTAGGCATACATTACTTAGGCATGTACTTGCCATCATTTGTTGGCCCCTTTACTCTGAGCCTGCAGTCGGGTAGAATATCATAGTGGGAGCATATGAAATAGCGAAACTATTCACCCTATGGTCAGGGAGCAAACGAGAGCAAAGAAGGGTCTGGAGTTCCTCAATTCCTTTCCAGGAAATGCCCCCACAGTCACCTAAAGATCTCCTGTAGGCCCCTTCATCTCAAGGTGTGACCATTTCCCAGTAGTGCTGTGAGCTGGGAAACAAGCCTTTAACAAGTGAGGCTTTTAGAAGGAATTGCTATTAAAGTTTTTGAAGGAAAAATCAGAAAGGCTTCCTAGGTCACTTATGGTGTTCCCCCACGGCACTTTTGACAATATCCAGAAATGATTTTTTCCCTTCTTTTCTAGTACTAGGGATTCAACTCAGGGCTGAGCTGCCACAGCCCTTTTTCATTTTTAATTTGTAAACAAGGTCCCACTAAGTTGCTGCCCAGGCTGATTGGAATTTGCAGTTTTCTTGTCTCAGCTTCCTGGAGATCTGGGATTACAGGAGTGCACCACTACACACAGCCCTGGAAACATTTTTGATAGTCACAAGTGGACAGTATACTGGCACCCAGTGGGCAGAGATCAAAGATGCTGCTAAACATTGGACAGTACATAGAACAGCCCTCCACAATAAAGAACTATCCAATCTGAAATGTCAGGAGCACTGACATTGAGAAACTCACAGAGATCCATACAACAAGGGCCTTAACAGTGCCTGATTTGTTTCTGCTGATTGTGTGGGCCTTCTGGGTTTCTACTGGCTTCATCTGACCCATAAACACTCACGCCACTGTCACCAGTCTGAGGATTGGTTGAGCCACAAGGTCCAAAATGGCTCCACTGATAGGCCTAGCACTTGGTACTGTTGTTGGCTGGAACCCTCCACCTGTCATTTTCTTCTCTCTGGGCTTTCATTCTCCCAGAGGTGGCATCTAGTTTCCTTACAGGGTCACCTTGGGCAGTGTTTCAATGTTTTAGAGTTGTATGGTTTCTTAACCCCACTTCAAAACCAAACTCACCACAGGCTCTTGGACAAAGCAAGCCACAGGGCAAGACCAAAGAGGCAAGAAAATAGCTCCTTTTCTTAAAGAGCAAAAAGGAAAAGTCATGTGGCAGCAAGATGTGCATACTCAGGGGTAGGAATTAGTGGCCAAATTTTGTAATTTATCACATCCTCCATTCGTGGATCACCTAATCTTTTAGATCATCTGTTGTAACTATTTTTGTTCTGCTTAAACAACAAAACAAAGATGCAAAATATTTCACCACGTATGGTTACCTCTTGCCTATACGGTAATTTTTTCCACTTTTAAATCGACTCATTTACTCAATAAACATCGAGTACTTAATGTGTTCTAGTCATAGTACCAATTAAAGCATGCAGTCTTTTAGGTGTCATAGTCCAGTTGAAGAAACAAACAGATGAAGTGGGAATTTATCATGGAGACTAACACTGACCAAAGAATTGAAGCTGATTTTTTTGTACATGTCTATATTCACAGCCACATTCAGGTAGTTTTCAGAAGGTGGAATCTGTAACGTTGGCCCTGTCTCAGCCTACTCTGTTATTCCTCACATTTGGGTGTGCAGACAGACCCCAGAAGCCTTGGGACATGGTGTTCCATTCCTGAGGCTACTGTGGTTTGAGGGTTGGTTGTACATGCTTGTTATCTGTGCTAAAGGCTTTGTCTATCCCTTGGAAGAACTATCAGCATCCTTTCTACCTGCCAGATATCTGGAAAACCTGAATCATCAGCTGCAACTGAGGCTGTGCAGGTGAGGATGGGTGACTCAAAGACATTCTTTCTGGAAAAAAATTGTGCAGAATGTACTCATCCTGCTAATGGTAGAACTGTCACCATCGACTTTACTTACAAAGGAAGAATATTATTTACACCATTGAGAAAAGAATCTGAAGCCAGGTCATTCTGGATTTAAATCCCAGATCTACAAAATTACATCATCTTGGGCAAGTTACTTAACCTCTCTGTGCCTGAAAACATCTGCTTTATAGAGCTATTGTGAAGACTAAATCAATACATGTAAAGAATATAGAATATGCAACAAGTAATATTTCATGTGCTTTAAATGTATTCTCTGCACAAAACTATAAGTGAATTAAAATAGGACAGATTGGATATAAAACAGGTAGCTTACATTGGCAACATTTTCTATCTCTGTTATTTCCTTCTTGGAGGAAAAGTATAATTAACATGTTGGATCAGAGACTCACTGCATACAAATAAAGATGACTAAATCTTGCTATGCCTTGGCTAAGACAGCACTGCTTTTCATCCAAGGCCTGAAAGCATTTTGCGAACTTTGTGTTCCATGAGCTTAAGTAGGTGTAAGAAGTCTTAAGGATGACTGGTAGAACTTTCCGGCACCAGGGTGTCCCCAGCACATGGCTAAGGAAGGTTCTTGTGGCATTCTTCCTGAGTGAATTCAGCAGGTCATTGCTCATATCCCACCAGAGCCCTACTTGAATGGCTTCCGAAGGTCTGATGAGAAACTCTCACTTAGTCCCCAGGGTGATAGGTCCCTTCTGAGAATTTACTCCTTGTCATCACATGCTAGTTGTGACTTTAATAGGTGAGTGTCTTAGAGCGGTCATAGACCAGGCCACGGGATACTTACTCACTTTTTCCTGGGGACAGGTATTTGGTGGCCATTTCCATCACTGTGCTGATCCCTTGGAGTGAATTATTCTAGTCTCGGGACTGGAAACACAGATCCCAGAGCTCTCTCCCAAAACCTTGGGACAACTAGGGTGTTCCAGTCACCTGAGACTGGACACATATTGATGGTCTCAAAATTGAAAGACTGAAAATATAGGCATCTTGCCAACGTAGGTACCACAGCATTTCTGAAAACTGCCAAGGCACTTTACAAAGGTGGAAGATGTGTTTGTGGCAGAGTGGAGACCAAATCAGTTCTGAGAGTTGCCACAGACGGTTTTGTCCCAGCTTTGTAGGGATGGGGACAGGACTAAGAACCAGTTTCCTTGAAAGTCCTGTTTTGTACCCTTTGTATACATAGCTGCAGGCATCTTATGATAGCACCCAAGCTCCCCACCTTTGTATTTTCACCTCTGCAAGCAGCTCCAACCCCTGATTCCATTCCTTGCCTTGTTCTGTGGCCTACTTTTTTTTTTTTTTTTTGCCTTGTACCTGTGCCTTTCCCACAGCCTCTCTCTGAACTCCAACACCTTGCGGTCCTGCTTTGCCCTTTCCTCTGAGTCTACCTGGGAAGAAAGACCAAAACTCTGGACACCCCCAGGTGCCTCTCCAGACTATACCCACACTATACCCAAAGGAACCTAAGGTTGAGCATGGCCTGTGAGAGGGATTTGGACATGGGATGATCTGACTGCTTCTGTCTGTCTTATGTTGGGCTGACCTAACAAAATGTCATAGACTTAATATCTTAGACAACAAAAATGTATTCCTTACTAGTCTGGAGGCTGAGAAATCTCAGATTAGTATGCAGCATGGTCAGGGCCTGGTGAAGTTCTTATTCTTGGTTTGTAGAAGGCCACCTTTACATTAGTGGAGAGATAGCAAGCTTTTTGGTGTCTCTTATAAGGACAATAATCCTGTCATGAGGGCCCCATCCTCATGACCTCACCTAAACACCAAATTTTCCCAAAGACCTAATTTCCAAATATCCTTGCAATGAGAGTTAGAGCATCAACATTTGAATTTGGGAGTGACAACAAAATTCACTGTCCTAAACATGGACGGTGTCATAGCCATATGCAAAGGCAGGCAGGCTACAACCAGGTCAGTAGGGGAGGACAGCACCCAGTGGTTCACAACCAGTGATTTACAGCATTCTGTGAGATCATACGTGGGTACTTACAGGGTCAGCTCTGGATCAGATTTCCTAGGCTCAGGTCTTAGTCTTTTACTAGATTAGGCTGCTCAACCTCTATCTGCCTCAGTTTCTGTATCTGCAAAATTGGAATACTAATAGTATCTACCATGCAGGACTAGAAGATTAAATGAAGTAACAATGCAAGGAAAGTATTCGAACAGTTCCTGGGACTTAGTAAGCACTAATTAAATGCAACTCTTTTTAACTCTGTGGTCCCCTATGTGTTGGTGAAGAGTTACTCTTGGTCATAAGAATGAAAGTTTGAAAGTGGAATTAGGCTGTGTGACTGACGTGTTACAGAGAAAATGGAGTCAAAACACACTCTGACTTTTTCTTTTCTTTTTTTATTCTTTTTGAGACAGTGTTTCACTACACGGTTCAGGATAGTCTTGAACTCATTTCAAGGCTGGCCTCGTGCTGGGATTATCAACGTGCACCATCATGCCCCCAATTTCACATTCTGAATTTTGATAAGAATCCTAGGGCAGGCTCTGGACTGCCCTAGTAATGTGTGACTGTTTCTTCTAGAGGTGCTAAGAAGCCAGGCTCAGGTCAGGGATGTGGACTCCACCTGTGAAGGCAGGACAGATGTGAAGAAGGATGTGGGGCAGTCATTCAGTCCAAATTCGACTCACTAACTCAGTTCTGAGCTATGACGGTACTTAAAGATGTGAATCAAGCCTATTGGCATGTCTATATCCAGGGCTCTACTTGTGCTACTCCTACCTGGCACGATCTCTTTGAAGCTAATCTCCATGCTGAGCTCTCTTGTTTTCCTCAGGTTTATGCACAAAATTACTTTATCATGAGATCATTTCTGGCAGTCATTTAAAGTGGCCCTGCCTGCTCTTAGCGTGCCCTGCTTTCCTTGGCTTGCATTATTGTCCACTTAGCATGACATGGTATATATATTATCTATATATATACTATTTATATTGTATACACATGGGCTTATTGATGTATAACAAACTACACATATTTAAAACATTCAGTTTGATAAGCATCAAGACAGGTAAACACTCATAAACTTATGACCACTATCAAGATCATGAACACATCTTTTTAGGATCCTCAAAGATTCTTTGTACCCCTTTACAATCCCACCTTCCTGCCCTCTGCCTACCTCTTCTCAAATGGCAACAGATCTGTTTTCTGTTCCTAAGGTTCTCTAGAATTTTTTCTAGAAATTAGAGTAGAATATGAGTTCCCTTGTATGTGGTTTTCTTTCCTCTGGATAATTATCTTGAGAATCATCCCTGTTGTGTGGCATGTAAATAGCTCACCCCTTCTACTGTTAGGCAGTGTTCTAGTATTTTAATGTTTGGATCTACTACAATTTGTTATTCCATTTACCTGTTGATAGACACTTGGGTTGTTCCTAGTCACAATGCTTATTGATTTCTAACTTTGTGTATTATGATTCTGTCTGCTGACATAGGACTTACATGAGATGGAAACACCCAGGAAACTGAGACTTGTATCATCTGTTGTTCTCTGCTGTCACTGTAGCACTCAGGGCTGTGCCCTTCTCAATCAGCATTCAAGAGACATGGAGAAGGAGTTGCTTGGTGCCTGAGGTGACTTGGTTCTATTTTTCAGAGCTTTGCCAAGGGGAGGGGAGAGCCATTCTACCACAAGCTGGGCACTAATTTCAAATACTGTGGCTTCTTGGCAATAGACTGACCAATACTTTGGCAGTGCTGCTGTGTAAAAATCCAGTTTAAGAAGACAGAATAATTGTAAAAGGTCTCTTGCAATAGCTCTGTATATGCTCGGTTTTCCCATTACTGGGACCAAATACCTGATATCCACAACTGAAAGGAGGAGAGGTTCAATTTAGCTCATGTTTTGAGCAGATTCAGTCCATGGTGGACTGGGTCCAAGGCAGAAAGGCATGGGAAAGCAAGACTGCTCACATTACAGCAGCTGGAAAGCAGAACGGAGTGGGGTGGGGTGTCAGTGAGAGACACACCCTCCAAAGGCATGCCCACAGTGACCCACCTCCAAGCGGGCTCCACCTGCTAACAGCACAGTCAGCCATGAACATCAGTGGATTAGTCCACTAACTACAGCCCCCCATTATCCAGTCACCTCTTCAAAAGTCTCTTAATCCAACCACATTGACAATTAAGATTAATTGGCAGACTCCATTTGAGCTGAGGGTGTCTGAGCTTCTGGGCATTGTGTGGCTGCCCCTTTCTATTCTTGTCATCTTCCATCCGTGGGCTGCCACCCCAGTTACAACTTTGGCATAACTAATCCTTCTCCTTGCCCTTGCCCAACACGGGGCTGTTCCTTCTAGGCCCATGTTCCTTCCAGGCCCTCCTGCTTTTTGTGTCTTCCACTTCCCAGTTGTTCCTTCACCTACATTTGCTCAGTGGGCACCAAGAGATGGCAAAGAGGTAGAAGCATAACGAGATATTGGGTTAAGAAAACAGTGAAGGTCACAGCAGGGACTGAGATCCTGACAACAGATCAGCAGGCAAAGAGAAGCAATTAAACTATGAGTTTCCTTCCTGATGGCAGGTCTCTGATTTGTCTTTTTATCTTTTATTTTTTGCACTTTTGGGTAGTACTTAGGTCCTTGTGCATGCTAGTGAGACAGATTTTGAGAGAAATGTTCTCTGTTCTGCTTTTGTTTGTTCCCTTGCCTTGACGTAGCACTTTAAAACAATTTTTTTTTCAGGGTCTTTGCACTGAGATACATCCCCAGACCTAAATTTTTTTAAAATTTTGAGATACGTTTTGTTAAGTTTCTGCCCAGGCTGGCTCAAAGTTGTTATTCTCCTGTCTCAGCCTCCCAGAAT
This sequence comes from Dolichotis patagonum, assembly GCA_004027295.1. Lineage (NCBI taxonomy): Eukaryota > Metazoa > Chordata > Mammalia > Rodentia > Caviidae > Dolichotis > Dolichotis patagonum. The sequence continues at coordinate 15,889 of PVJX010001836.1, forward strand.
TCTGAGATTGTAAGTGTGTACCACCAGACCTGACAATTTTTTTTAAAAGCAAAACTGACTCTTATGAGCCACAGAGTTGCATGTGGGAGCTGCCTGCCAGGCACTGACTAAGGAACTCAATCCGTAATAAGCAGCAAATCAAATGACAGCTGGAATTTGCTGAGATTTAATAAAAGGAACTTTCACTTTCCATAGGATAGTTGGTGTCACAGAGCTGGAAAGGGCTCTGAGACCTTGTTGCTTGATTTTGGACATCAGCATAAGCATCAACATCCCCAGGGAGCTTGTTAGAAAGGCAGAATCCATCTCTAACTACAGGCCCAGCCAACCCGAGCCCATCCTTTAACAAGGTCTCTGGGGATTCGTGTGCTGCCTGACACATGAGACACCCTTCTTTAAAGAGCAGCCCACTCCTGGATACATAGGACGCCTAAGAAACTAAAACATACTGATCCAAATACTCTCAACCTCAAGAAATTCTGCTTTTGTCGGTCAAATTCAGTTGTTTTAGTTTACTTTTTGTACTGTACTTTCTAGGTTACCCAAGCTCCAGAAAGATTATGGGCCCGTCTAAAGTAACACAGCTACTGAGGAGCAAAGTTCAGTTCAGAACCCAAGGATTCCATTAAATTTTTCGCTGAAGCTCAGCCAGCAAGTGCTATCTTCCAACAAAGTGTTGACATGCATGCTGAACTGCAGCTCAAAGGTGGTGATCATAAGAGATTTCTTTCAAACACTTTAGGGTCAACTATGTGCCAAGGACTGTTCTACACACTGAGGATACAGCAGTGAATGTAAAGCCCCTGATTTCCTGGGGTGGAGATATTATGAGGAGCCAGGCATTTAACAAACCAGCAGCTGTGCAAAGTGTCAGGTGAAAAAGAAAGAATAGCAGGGAAGGAGGTCTCTTTGATGCGGTCCTATGAGCAGAAAGGTGAAGGGGCACAGATGTAGTTCCTGGAGAAGAATGTGCTTGTCAGAAGGAACAGCAAGGGCAGAAGCCCTTGGGTGGGAGAATTCAGACCTCTGTGGCTGAGTCCAGTAGGTGAAGGGGAGATTGTAGGGCTTGTCACTCATGGCTCCTGATAATGACTAGTGGGTTACTATGAATACGATGGGGACTTGCTGGAGGGTTTCTAAGCAGAGAGATATTTTGTGGCTTGGTTATAAGAGGATGACTGTGGCTGTAGTGTAGTAATACGCCATCTCAGAAGAGTCAGGGAACATCCAAACTTCCCCACAAGCAACTACTGCAGGAATTTTGATGAGATGCTGGTGGTTCCAACCAGGAGGGCTTTAGGAGAAGGTGACAGGAGGCAGCTGGCTCCTGGCTGTATCTGGCAGAAATTGCTGTTGAGCTGCATCAGGAGGGGATTGACAGTGGACTTTAGGGCTTGAGGCCTGAAATTGCAGAACTTTAGAAATGAGAAGCAGGCTGGGTAGGAACATGTAGAGTTTGGTTTGGGTGTTTGATGAACTCGTGATATTAGTGCTTCAGAATTCTATGTCACTTGGCTTTTAGAAAGCATACTGGGGGCTGGGGATTTAGCTCAGTGACTTAAGCACCTGCCTGGCAAGCATGAGGTCATGAGTTCAATCCCCGGTACCAAAAAAAAAAAAAAAAAAAAAAAAAAAGAAAGCATACTGGGCCCTCTGGCTAGTGATATTTGTGCTACTGAACACTGTGATCACCTGCTGAAACCTATCTTAGGCTCTGAGAAGAGTACTGGGCCTGTCATAGATCAGATTCACAATTTAATTTAGGATTTAAAAAATATAGTAACAATGGCCTTGAGATTTCTGGGACATTATGCTAGTCTGGTGGTAGGTGCAGAAGGTGGATTATTTCTAATTATCTTGAGTTTTCTTCTGATAAGAATGGTCAGTTGTCTATTATTTAAGCTGGGTAGTAGGAATGCAGCAGAATTTTTTTCCTGTCTAAAGTCATTTTTCTCTTTTCTTGTTCAAAGAATCTCTAGTATGGATGTAAAGGTTCCATGGGCTCAGAGAGCTGTCAAAATTGAAGTACGTCTGTGTCTAGTCAGAGCTAGGAAGCCACTCCCCACACATTCTCAAGGAAAAAAAAACCCTCACTTGCTGATTCTCTGAGTTCAGTCTCTGTGGGACAGATATCTAACATTCATTCAGCTCAGTGCTTCTGAACTGACTGTACATTAGAATTGCTTGGAAGCTTAAGAAAAACGATGTCAGTTTTACCCCCGTGATACTTGATATTTAAATTTTCTAGTGGGCCCATGGCCCTGGTATTATTTTTTTTCCTGTGAAGTAGACTTTGTATTTTAGAGCAGTTTTAGGCTCATATCAAAACTGGGCAAAAGGTCCAGCAAGTTCTCTAGATATCTCCTCCCCCCACACAGGCACTGCCTCCCCATGAGCTGCACCCAGCATCAGAGCGGTACCTTTGCGACAATCTGGAACTTAGACTGGCACATCATCACCACCCAAAGTCCACAGCCTACATTAGGACTCACTCCTGGGGTTGTTGGAATGCCTCATGACACCTATCGACCCTTCTGTACTGTTTAGCATGGTTTCACCGTCCTAAAAATTGTTGGGACTGGTATTTCTAAAAAGCACTCCAAGGTATTCTAATGTTTATTCAAGGTTGACAACAAAGATTTCCTGCTTACTGTGTGCCAGACCCTGCTGTAAGGACTTTATAGAAATTAACTTCCTTTACCCTCATGTCACTCCCATTGTTATTGTCCAGAGCCATTAAGTAGCTTATCCAATAGTGGATGGGCTGGCATAGGACCCCAGGCTCGCTGGCTGGTGAGTCTGTCTCTGAACCACAATACTATACTGGCTTTGCCATCTGCTCAGAATTGTACATGGAATTGTGCATGGTGGTGCATGCCTTATCTTAGCACACTGGGAAGCTGAGGCAGGCAGATCACAAGTTCAAGCCTACCCTCGACAATTTAAACACTTAATGAGATCCAATCACCCCACCTCCCCAACAAAATTGCATTTGAATGAAGAGCAAAAGTCATCTGCCTTACAGTTTCTTCCTGTGTGATGCCTGTGAACCTTTATACCAGAAGTTCTTTCTAACCCCTAACTCTTGTCCTTGGGCCGCCTCCTCCTCCAGCCTGACACTTCACATCAGCTCATTGCTGCGCTGACCCTCACACATGACCTGCTCATTCCAGTTCCTGTGCATGTGCCCTCAATGCCCTTCCCTCTTCTCACCCAGCCAAAGTTTAATCCAACTGGATTCAAGTTCCATGTGCTGGCTGTGTTCCCTGAAGATCCAGGACATCCTGACCTCTGTCTTCCTAACCATCAGAAGCATTTGCTGCCTCAACTGTGCTTTTTGGAGCTCTATGACTCTGGAATTTACAAATCACATACTGCTCCCTATTTAATACTGGAAAGTCTGGTCTCTTGGCAATGTTGACAGCTCCACTAGGGAAGGAACCAAGTCCTATGCATTAATTTCTGGTTTCCTTTCTCAAGTCCTGTGCAGTGAACCAGGCATAAACAGTTGGGCATATGGGAGAATGGGGTGTTCCAGCTCCTCAGGAACTTAGGTTATATCAAATATGGAGAGCAAGAGCATTCCCTCCTCATCCTTGGTCCATGGTGTAAAATGCAGTGTGCACTTTACAGAATCATCTTCCAGTCCATTCTAAATGGCTATTTGATCTGCTTTCTGGTGAACTGGAAACTATGGTCCAAACCCTTCAGTATAGGATGAAAACCTTCCCTTATCTGGGCTCTGCCACCTTTGTTGGCATGTGGCTAGAGCTCCTTATCCACCTGGGTCAGACTCATCCTCACAGGGCTCCAATCTCCACCTGTTGTCTTGGCATATTATTAGCAACTCTTTTCACTCTTTCAACAGTCCAGTAGTAAATGGTGAGGTTGCCCTACCTGCCTGCTTATCTATCTCCAATATTCCAAGTAAAAAACTGTTAATCTTTCCTCATAATGGCCTGGGGATTTGTTAATTCTCCCATCTTTAGGCTAGTCTTTCTGCCTGGAAAGATTAGCCTCCTCCCTACCCTCACATGTATGTCATCTTTCCTGCCAAAATCATGCTAGTCCTATTTCAGCTGCAAAGTTCCTTACGAAATCTTCCCTTGATATCTTGCCTTCTACCTTGACTCCCCACAATTGGCATGATTTTTGATGACACTTGGTAATATCATCTTATATTATATCTATTTGTATGGACATTTCATTTCCCTTATTGGAAGGAAGCTCCCAAGGAAAAGGTCTAGAAATAAGGCATCTTTACTTTCTATACAGCGGCTGACAAGTGCTTTACATACAGTAGACATTTCCTGGGGTTTTTTTGTCTTTTTTTTTTTTTTACGCTAGGTAATTTAAAACAAATAACCTCTTACCCAGCTCCCATATTTAACATCTGTAAAATGCATCATCTCTGCATTCATTTCTGTCTGGCCAGGAAGATAAAAGCTGATTTTAAGCATTTAGTTGAGAGTTACATAGGTGACTGAGCCAAGTAGGAAACAGTGAATGTTCTAGTTACTTTTATCATTGCTGAGGAAAAAAAATACCCAACACCCAAAATTAAAGGAAGAAAAGTTTATTTCAGCTCACAGTTTGCAGAGATTTCAGTCCACAGTTGTCTGGCTCCAAGGCAAGGTGGCATGGCAGAGGGACATTGCAGAGGAGAAATAGTTCATGGCAAGAAGGGAAGAAACATCAAAGCAGCAAGCAGCAGCAGTAGCAGCAACAGCATCAACAGTTTACCTCTCACTTTTATCCCTTCCAGGCTACCCCCAATTTGAGTGTGCCACCCACACCCAGGGTGGGCTTTCCCATTATTCATACCCAGAACTATGCTAAACCAATAAGTTGACTAATTTAGTAATCATGCACCGTTAAATTTCACCATCACACCTTTAATACCAGCATCACAACTTTAATTCCAGCATCATGCACCCTAGATGCAGCCACCTCTGAAAAACCCCACCTATGACCACATGAAGCTTTGGGGGAGATATCTAGATACAAGCCATAACAGTGAGATTCACCTAGATATTAGCATTGGAAGGTCCCCAACTCTTGTGCTGCAGAGACAAATGAAGGAGCAGAAGTAGCAGTTCTGGGTCACAGGTCACAGAACAGAGACTGGGACCCTAATGGTTGTTCTATGGGACCTGCAACTGCAAAAGAGGTGCAGCTTCTCCCGGAAGACCCCTTGAAGCTGCATTCTCCCTTCTTCCCACCCTGAAATCTTTTTCTCTTTGGTTAAATGCAACAGGAAACCAGTGGGCATGGGAATCAGGGAGTTATAGACTCAAGGCCCCAGCACTGGTGTTACAGAGCAAAAGAGCAAAAGAACCAAAGTGGGTGATCGACAGTTGGCCCCAGATATAGTTCTGAGGTCCCTTTTGTCTTTTAGGATGTGCAGTTTCACCCCCATATATTACTGAAAAAATTACTGAGTATATTAATAAATGCATGAAGAATCTCATTTGTGTCTAGTGACTTATAGAAAATATGATCAAGAAATTTTGCCTGTTTTTAGTGCTGTAAATCTTCCTGTGTGCTTGGAAGAAAACCAAGTGGTCTTGTGCTTAGCATGCATGAGTCCTTGGGTTCAAACCCCCAACACAAAATAAAGCAGCAGAACCACCAGCAGCAGTAAAACATCCCCTTAAACCTTTCTCATTCCTTTAGTTATTCTGAATAACATAATTATGATTATTGGCAGCAGCAGTTAGGCAGGTAATAAAATATAGTCACTTAGTCTAAGAAAATACTATGACCTCAACCTGGTGTTATGACCAAGGAAAGGGCACAGATCAGATGTCATCACGTAATTATTTATTGAGCAGCTCCCCCACCCCCAGTGGGGGACAGGCAAGGTTGTGACAATTCACAGCCACACTGGAAAGCTTCAGTGGCCTCCTTATCACCACATTCCTGGCTGCATTCCTGGCTGCAAACATTTGTTTCCCAGATCTTGATTTCCTCCACTGGAAAGTGGGATACATAATAAAATGAAATGCTGTGGTGGAGAATGGTGGCTGTATAATGCCAACAATGCAGAGGAAATTCCCAATCTTACCTCTACTACTAGTTTCACTTTCTCCTACATACAGTAAGTTTGAATTTCAGCAATTTTTGTAGAATTGGTAGAGTGGTTTGGGAGTTGGGAAGTGGGCTTGGGCAGACAATGGGGCAGGAGAAAAACAGCAATGTTTGAGAAAATCCACTTTTAAAAAATGCTGTACAGGAATACTTGTCCTGATATTGTTTTATTTTGCTAGTAGAGTCACCCCCTACCCACCTTAACAGCCCGTAGGATATATGAATAATGCATGTGAAAATACCCTGAGGATATTATTAATAATGATGATTGGAGTTGAAGTATAGATTTTTAAAGCATATCAAATCCAGGTACAGGACAAGCCAGTCTAACAAATACTTGCTAGTGAAAACTGCGTTAGTGATGGAATCTGGGACAATAGAATCAAATGTTGCCAAAGGTCTATCATAGAATGTATAAAATGGGCCATCTGCAGTTCAGTTCAGGTACTGATAAGACAAACATATCCTAACCTAAGAATAGGTAACTGACTCTCCTAAGTCAGTTCCCTGATTGTCCCATTTCCTTTGGTTCTTTCACAAGAATGTTGATCTAAGGTAGCCAATTCCTCTTTCCTAAAACTGCCCCAAGTCAAGAGATGGGTGGAGAGGGGAGAGAAGGAAGAAACAGAGGATGAAAAAGGAATTAAGATGTGTTATGTACATGTACCAACTTCCCATAAGGAATGTAAACACTGTGTACTCCAGATATGTACTATCAAACTAAAAGCTAATGACAGGGGTGAAAACAGTGACAATTTGTTGATAACTTTACAATGTGGTTGTAACGTCTCACTGACAGAATTGCGTTCAGTTCTCTTATTCCATTCTCCTCTTTCTGATAGCTCTCTGAGCCACCATTAACAGATTATTACTCAGTAGTTATAGCTTCTAGCTTATGGCCTCATATTACTCATCAAATTGTCAGTTGGTATAAGAAGTGCACATCTACCTTCCTAAAGGCTATGCAGTGTATTTGTACGTTAAACATAGGTTGTCTTGAGAACGCCGAATCCTAACCACCAGACTACCACATAGGTTGTCTTGAACTGAGTATGGAAGTCACTCAACATAGAGCGCTGGGAATTCTCCACAGCCCACAATGATGATAACTTATTAGCCTGGATGCTGGGAGAGGTCCCCCATGGTTCACTTGGTGTGAGAATGTTGCTGGGCTCAAACTCACCCATTAGAGGAAAACATTGGGTTAAGGTCTCTGCCTTGAGAGTAATACTAAAGATCACAGAGTGTATTTGAATTCTACTTTTGTCATTGAGATGACTTCATCTTTGTCCCTCTGTTCAACAATTTCTTTTGTACTTTGTTTTAAAACTGTGTATGATTGTTCATTTTAAAGTTACCTTATCTTCTTTTTGGGACAAAACAAAGTAAAAAAATGCATAGAAGAAAATAAAAACCTAACTACAAGTAAAAAAAATTAAGAAAAATAAAAACATATCAATTTTGGTGAGCACATTGTGCTGGTAACTAGAGAAAATTAATCACTACTCTATGTCTTCTTTTGTACTTCTAGTTCCCAATCTCTTGTCTTCATATTCCTATTTGATATGGTTACTAGTCTTCTGGATTCTGCTCTCTTATTAGTTCTTTGATTTGTTTTTACCTCTTGTTCCCAAAGCACAATATCTTGCAAAGTTGGTTGTCTCCTGAGGTGCTTCCCAAATTAGACTTTCCAGAATTGGTAGAACAAGTCTCTTGTCTCCCCAAATTGAGTCACTTAGGCCTAGGTAAACATTGAATCAATAATCTCTAAGGGTGGAGCCCAGCCATAGGTCTTCTTTACCCCTTGCAGATCAGGAAAACAAAAGAGATTAAATCATCTGCCTAAGAAGATGCACGAATGGTCACACCAAACAAAAACAGTAAACTGCCTCATAGGGCACATATATGATCATACCAAGCAAAATAGCCTACCCTCCAGGTTGAAGCTCAATTTATGGGTCCAACAGCCTATGAGAGGTTGCTGTATTATAACTTCCTTTGGTGAGTAGCTTAAGTCAATGGTTCTCCAAGTGTGTTCTATGGACCTCTGGTGATTCTTAAAATTTTAGGGGGGATCCATACGGCCAAACTATTATTGTAAAAATACTCAAACATTGTTTGACATTTTCTGTGTTGACTTAAGCACTGCTGGTAAAAAGCAATGGAGGGTAAGTTGCTTGGCACCTTTGCATGAATTAAGGCGATGGCCCTGAACTATATTATCTGTTACAGAATTCTTCATTGCCATGTAGTTATAGTTACAAACAGCAAATGGTATTTCTTAATAATGTGCTTGCCACATTAGTAAAAATGGCTAGTTTTATTAAGTCTAGGCCACTCAACAAGAGCCCTTTTAATACCCATGTAATCAAATGGAAAACACACACAAAGCTGGGCTTCCTTGAGGAGGTGACAGAAAATGCCTGTATTAACTTGCAAGCTGATCTTACCACTTTTTTTTCAGAGTACAATTTTTACTTGAACAAAACAATGGACGAATGGCAGACATTCTTCTGAAAAGTGAAAAAAGCAAATCTAGCCCTTGAAGGAAAACTAAAAGTATCTATTGCTGGTGATCCAAAACTTTAAATCCAAACTTTAAGACTATCATTCAATACCTTCTCTGAACTGGGAACTTTCAGTTTCATTGAGTCTTCTTTTTGTTTTTTTCTGTCTCCTTTCATATCTACATAAGGCCAGATTGTTTTTTCATATACTTCAATAAAAGTAATATATTGTATCACATTGAATGCAGAAATCAACATAAAGCTCCAGCTGTCTTTTATTAAGCCTCATATTAAAGATATGTGAGAAAATGAAAAGCAATGTCATTTAAAAAATTTTGCTTTGTTTTAGAAAAATATAGCCAGGTGTGGTCACACCTGTAATCCCAGCACTTAGGGAGGCGGAGAGAATCATTGAGAATTGGAGACCAGCCTGGGTTACAAAGTGAGCTCAAGGCCAGCCTAAACTGCATAGTGAGAACCTGTCTCAAAAAGACAAAAAAGTGGCCCTGAAGCAAGGCCAGCAGATTGCTGTAGCTGCTGGTTTCAAACAGGAGCCTAAAGAGAATTCTTTCTGTGGTCTGTTGGCCATTTCAGAACTTTGGAAATGGAATGGTCAATTCATCAGAAAGAAATAGCAGGTGAGTATGGCAGACTTTGGGGGGCCTGCAGGGGAGAGACCCTGGCACCTCGGGACCTGCACCATGCAGTTGACTCAGGGTGCCAGGAGAACAAGGAGCTCTTCCCCTCTCTGGGGGGCAGCTGAGAGTGTGGCAGACTTTCGGTGGCCCGAAGGAGAGAGACCCTGGCGCATTGTGACCTGCACCTTGCGGTTGACTTGGGGTGCCGGGAGAACAAGGAGCTCCTCCCCTCTCTGGGGGTGGCTGAGAGTGTGGCAGACTTTAGGCAGCCTGAAGGAGAGAGACCCTGGCACATTGGAACCTGCCCTGTGCAGTTGACTCGGGGTGCCAGGAGAACAAGGAACTCCTCCCCTCTCTGAGGGGCAGTTGTGATCCTGCCAGAGTGTGGGCTGAGAATCAGACATCTCATGTCGTCCTGTGCCTTGTCCCATGTCCCCCGTCCCTCTCCCCCCTGCTTAGCAAATGGGAGCCAGTGAACTACACATCTTGTGAAAAGATTGGCTATGTTATTTAGTATGAGCTCCCCATATGCAAAGATAAGGACAACCATTTAGAAGAAAACAAAAGACAATATGACAGATAGTGAAGATCTCTGGTTGACTAGCTTTGAAATTTATGCTTTCTTATGTCCTGTTCTGTTCTGCTTTGTTGTGTTTAATTTTACTCTCTTTTAAAATAAAATTTTTAAAAAAGACAAAAAAATATAATCTCCATAAACATTTTATTTCTCCTGGCCATTGGTAATGTGCAATTAATTTTTTCTAATTTTTAAATGAATCAATAAATTTAAACATTTTTCTGTTTTAGTATTGTAAATATTCACAGACATACTTGGGAGCCCTTAGTTGTTTTTAGGAGTATAAAGGAATCCTGATAACCCAATGCTTTTAGAACCTCCAGTTTAGACTGATTCTAGGGGTTCAAACTAAGGAGAAGCTCCATGCTTTTACAGTAACATGGACCTCTTTTACTTTAAGAAGGAAATGATTAGCTTAAAAAGAACCTAGAAAATTCAAGCAAGACTTTCCAAACAGGATGGAAAGCGCTACTGCTTTCAGTGGCCAAAAGAAAAGATGGGCAAGGAGGAAACTCAATTAATTGTTCAAGGGATTTCTTCCTGGATGATTTACATCCCTATCAAATTACTGTGGGATACACAGGTCTTGGCCAACATTGTACAAAGATTCTACACTCTCACCGGATTCACATGTGTTAGTTGCTGCCACTGAGGTCCCTTCTGAGAGGGCCCTTTTTTTTTTTTCCTCATTGTGTACTGTACAACTTAGTACGGCACTGACCTGCAAGTCTCTCTGAGAACTTCAGGGGTGTACATGATATTTCATACATCTGCTTGGCTCCTTCTCAGCTCTTAACATAATGCTAGGCACCAGCACATCTCTACATAAGTTGCCAACTTACTGGTCAAGACGAAGAGAGAACAAAAACACTTCACTTACATAGTGTTTCTCTATATCCTGCCATTTCCTTCTCTCAATGCCTATATAGACCTAAGCTTCAGAACCTAAAGTTCTGCTCTTATCTGAGCTCTACTACTTCCCAGCTCTGTCACTTGGAGGGATATTACTCAACTCCTTTGAGCACAGTTTTGGACCCAATGAGTTGCTAGACTTTATTTAATATAAAAGGCATTCAACAGAGGTCGGGTTCTGTATTGTTCAGTTTTTTGTTGCTGGGACAAAATATCTGACCTATAAATTTAAAAGAGAAAAGGTTTAATTTGGCTCACAATTTCAGAGTGTCAGTCCATGATTGATTGGCCCCAAGGCAAAAGCATAAGGGCAGAAGGACATGGTAGAGAAAAGCTAATCACTTCATGACAATTGGGATGTCAATCCCAATTGAGGATAAGAGTCAGAGAACATATCCTTTGAAGTTATACCCCCAGTGACCTCCGTCCTCCACCTCGCAACAGTCCATTTAGCTATGAACTCACCAGTGGGTTGATCCATTGATGAGGTTAGTGCCCTCAGGACTGAGTCACTTTTCCAAAGTTCATCAGCTCTGAACAATGAGACTTTTGGGGGGATGTTTTAGATCCAAAGCATAGCACCCTCCTTATCTGATTTTCCCCTTTTTATCTGTAGGATGCTTAAAGATAATTATCAAGAATGTGTCTACCACAAAAGCAGAACTCAAAGCATTCTTTAGTTACTGAGTAATTACCTGTGTTTAATCCAGTCTCTTCTGTGTAAAATTTATTCAACCAAAACACATGTGTTGTAAAACTATTCATTGCTGAAGCACGACAGTTTCCCATCTGTTTACTTAGTCATTAAGTTAAATATGTTTAACTCAATTATTTTCTTAAAATTCTTTTTGTTTATTTTCCTTGAGTTGAGAATCATCTGTTCTCCTCCTTTCCCATTTGATCCTTTGTTCCTGTCAGCCTTATTTTCTTCCATTCTTTTCTCTTTTTTCTTTACAGTCATGGTAATTTTAGAATAGGTGGTTTCTCTAGCAAAAGGTAAGTGGTCAGTATAGGTCAAGAAATACAAATTGCTTAGAATTTTCTTGTGGTCCATAGCATTCAATGTTCCATAGAAACTCGTATCTGAGACCAAATCTCCAAGAACTAATTGAGGGCTCAGTGATAGAGTGCTTGCCTGGTATGTGTGAGGCACTGGGTTCTGTATCAAGCACTGGTAAAACAAAATGAACAAATAAAAAATAGACTTAATTGGAAAGATTCATGAAGGCAATGATGTTTATAATGTGAAACTGTAGCAGAGTTCACATTTCCTCAGCTAAAGATCTTTAGTCTTTCTTTCTCTCTTATAGTACCAGGGATTGAACCCAGAGTCTTATACATGTGCTGGGCAGTGCTATATCACCGAGCTATAGCCCCAGCCCAAAAGATTCAGCTTTAACTGAGAAGGTCAGCGTCTTATTAGTGAGGATGAAGATGAAGAAATTTCTGAGAGGAGCCAGGGACCATTCATATTAGAGTGACTCAGTGTCTTTAAAAACATATCCTTAGTTCCCTTATACGAGGATTCTGATATAGGAATTTTAAGTAGAGTTCTCTGAGAAATCTTCTGCACACTTCTGAAGAACCAGAGGATGCTTAGTCTTGATGTGTCCACATTCTCAGACAGCATATCTGGCACAACGGCCTTGCACCCTGATTTTATCAGTTGGGCCTGAATCAGTTTGTGAAATAGCAGAAACTTTCCACAAAGTTACCTAAAATTTCAGTCTCCCTGACAAAGGCAGAGCCAGACATCAACTATGGGTCATGGCCTGGTTACCAATAAAATGAGACATTCTTGACAATGGAGTTCATCTCTGATTTCTGAAAATGAGGTCCATGTGAGCAGGCACCTAGTGACTGAAGGCTGATGGGTAAGTATGGGCTCGAGAAGGCAAAGGGCTCCCTCAAGTGAGGAAGAAAAATGACAAAGAGGGTGATGTTTGAGCTGTCTGTGTTGAGCATTGACCCCTTCCAAGTTAGCTATTGTACATATTTTATACATTGGTAAAGTAAAATGAACAAATAAAAACAGAATTAATTGAAAAGGTTTGTGAAGGGAATCACCTGTATGATGTGAAACTGGAGCAAAGGTCACATTTCTCTAGCCAAAAAAGATTTAGTCTTTCAGAGAATTGTCAATAAAGATCTAAGCATTGCTTCTAAGTTCAAGGCAGACCCAAAGCTTCTACATCCTGAAATGCTTATTGGCATTTTCCATATGCATAGATAGATAGATGATGCATAGTGTTACACAATACATGTAACAAGCTTTTATTGGGAATGCAGCCTTACAGAGGGCCCTACCATAGCTTGCAGCAAAGCACACCAGGCTCCCAACTCCAGGTGGCTCCAGTCACTAAAAAACAGAGCCACAGAAGCACAGCTCCTGGAACAGGGAGAGCAGCCTCAGTCTGATCCAGAATTTTGTTCCTTCCCTGCTGGGCCAAAGCCGAACACTTGGCTTGATGTACGTTAGCCAGGATGACATGCGGATGTGAGCTTTCAGCCAATGGAGCTCATGGTCACCTTTTAGTCACCTTAAATTAAGGAAGGAATGATACTGTCCCTCATACACATAATCCTGTTATGGTATTATCTTTACAACCTCTTGCTAGAAACAAACCTTCTTAGCATGATCTTAAACAAGAGCTATTAATGACATTGTTCTACCACATGAGAAAGAATACTTTAGTTGTGTGTAATGTTTCACTCCAGAAAAATAATATTCTTTCAAATTCCTACAACATAAAAATAACTTAAAGGAGAGAAGAAATTAGAATATAAAATCTTTTCTTTTCATTTAATAAATCTTCATATTTTTAAATTGAAGTGAGATTGTGGAAAGCTGGGCCTCTCAGGATCTCAGCACTAGCAGCAGCCAGAGCCCAGTGACCAGCTGTCCTTAGCCACAAGCCCCTTCCCAGGGACACAATGCATGCAATGAGAAGACTGTCATCTTCTCATGAGCCAGGCTGTGAAAAGTGTTGTTGTTATGTCCAAACTCACCTATATGTTCCCTTCATCCTAGCTGTTCCAGAAGTGATGCTGCTGTTTATCAGATCTCTGCTAGAAGCAGCCTGGGGATGATTTGCTGTTCTGCTTCCATTGAGGTCGAGTGCCCATCAGAGAACCCACAACTCCCTCCTAACCTGGGAGATGGCAGGGACACAGGCTGGAAACATGGAACAGAGACCTCCGAGAAGGAATGCACAGGTCAAACCCAAGAGAAGGAACACCCTTACAAAGAAGAGGAAAGTACATCCTTGGCGGCTCCGCCCACTGATTCCTCCCCTCCCAAATTCAACTGCTTATGCTCACCCCAGTTACTGGCCAATAATGACCTTACTGAATCCAGTTCTGAAAATCCTCTGGATGAAGAAACAAGGAAAACTGTGGAGGTTCATGATTCAAATAACACAGAAGAAACTTGCCTTAATTCAAATGATATTCCCCCAAATCACCAGTGCACAGTACTTCCTTCAGTCTCATGGTTAATGGATGATAACCTAAATAATGATGGCCCTAATGACGAAGTCTTAACCTCTAGTCATCAAAAGTCCAAAGCTCAGAAATACATTAGCTTCAGCCTTCCACTGTCGGAGGCAACTGCATGTGTTTACCCAGGTGAGAGCGCTTTGGTCAACAAGCAACCCAGCCCCTCAGTTTCCAGTGAGGACTCTGACAGTGATTATGAACTTTGTCCAGAGATAACCCTAACTCACACTGAAGAGTTTTCAGATGATGACCTGGAGTATCTGGAATGTTCCGATGTTATGACGGATTACTCTAATGCAGTTTGGCAAAGGGTCCTGCAGGGGACTCAGCGTGTTTTTTTATTAGAAAGCGATGACGAAGAGACGGAATTGAGTGAGTATATCCTGGGTGGGTGTAAACATTTCCTCAGTGAAATGGGTTGTGGGCCTCTGGTGTCAGGTGACACAGGGCCTATGGATGCCACCACTGGCTTCTGTGCTTATCACTCACAATCCCAAGAAGTGGGTGTCAGGAGCAGTGGTGCCTCCAGACACACTCTGTCATCCCTGGGGACAGGGAGGACTCTTACTCTTAGATCTCACCAGGATGGAATGGCTATGGTGACTGGACAGGAGAGTTGTCCACTCCCCACTGCTTCTGAGTCTGCTGAGAATGATTGTCCAGGAATTCAAGAAGAAACCAGAGACAGCCACCAAGCAGGAGAGGAATTTGCCAGTGACAATCTGTTAACCATGGATAAAGCAGCAACAGAGCTGGAGATGGAGCCCTTGTCTAGGGGGTCAGACAGATCAGGGATGAAGCAGAGTTTGGAGATCATGGTGGAGGAAAGAGCAGAGGAAAAGGACCTAGGCAGCCAAAGAAGCAGCCAGAAATCCGCCAGGGTGTGGCGACCCCGAGTGAAGGGGAAAAGCAAGAAGCTGGCCCTGAAAGACGGCGCAGCAGAAAGTGCCTGGAGTCCTCCTCCCAAGGGACCCTGTAAGGCCCCACTAATGCAGAGCAATCAAGAGGAGACTCCTCATGCCACAGCAGGGATTCCTAGCTGGAATTCCTACTTCCTTTTCTCTCCTGCAGAGCAAGACACAAAAACCTTACAACTTTCAGCAGGCTCACTACCCAAGGAAGGAGACACAGGATTCCAGAGGAAAGCGCTAAGGGTTAGTAACCTACTTGAAACAAACCAGACTCCAGACCAGACTGATCATCCTCAGGTAAGACCTGCTTTTAAATTTTATAACAGTAAAAGTGACTGCAGGCCTGTGTGTGTGTGTGTGTGTGTGTGTGTGTGTGTTTCCCTTCACTTCACCACTGAGGTTCCCACACCACAATGTAAATCAAAATAAGCCTCACAATACCATCAGGGTACTTGTAAATGACAGCGGCTGCTGCTAGGAAGGAAATCTGGTTTTGAAAAAAGGCCCAGATAAACCCTAAGCCATCCTAATTATAGCAAAACACTGATAGAAGTGAGAGGCACTAATGGGATTCTGGACAGCTGGAAAAAGAAATCTGATATTTTGTCTACTGCATGTGTTTTACTAGGCAATGTTCACTATTCAGAAAGTTTCTCAAGCAAATGTTTTAAGTGTAGCCTTTAAAGGAAAAAAAAAGTTCTTTTTGGTCATTTTTGGGATGTGCTTTGAAAATAGTAGATTCGGACTTTAACAAAATGCATAATATAAATGAAAGGATGTCAGTGTGTCTGAAAGGCTTATAGGATTCACTTTGTAATGCTGGAGAAAGTAAACGAAGTCAATTTTGCTGCCAGGGTGGGATATTTTTGATTGGATGTTTGCTGTATTTTGCTTTTCTTAGACCATAAAATACAAAAGAAGTTAAGAAAATATTGGAAGAAGATTTATTCTCCCTTAATATTGATATTAAATTTTAAAGAGATGAAAATATATTAATACAAATAATTAATGCATAAAGAATATTGTACTTGACATATCACTTATATTTTTAATTCTATTTTTATATTAAAGTATTCCAAGTGGGCTTTGCACTGATGCTGACTATAAACAACATCTTGACTTTCATTAAAATACATATCTTTTAGGAGTTATGTATCAATTATTTTATTATACTTCATGTTCTCCTTTTCTGCAAACTTGTACTAGGAATCTTGTTTTATTTTTCTAGATAACTAGAAAATCCAAAGAAAACCAAATATTCCCCAGTACAATCTACTCAACTTTGTCTTTGAAATAACAAAAATTAATACACTGATTTCTAAGGAATTTGTTATGAAATAGCCCATCCAGATCTTAGGAAAATTTCCAGATCTTAGGAAGCTTTTGACCAAAATGTATTTTGCTTGTCAAATTACCCAAATAAAAGACACAACTGTATATTTCACTTTTTGCAGGCAAGCCTGTTTGATGCTATATAGTTCTTTAAACATGCTACTTAGAATTTTATACATTGGTGACCATAGATTCATGCCCAAGATAAATTTATGGAGGTGGTTTGGTCAAAACATAAAATAAGCTGTCAATGTTAATTTTTAATGTGGGTACATACATTTCTTTTCTATTCATAAAATTCTTTTTCTTGTTAAGTGCCTTTTTACAGCTATTTAGCCACTGAGAGTGTTTCGTTAGACAAATTGCCTTTCTTCTTAAAGGTTAGGGGTGAGAAAAAGTAGCCCAAAAGTAGTAAGTTGTGGGAAAAGTGGCTATTGACAACATCAGTTTTGAACTCACTACCATGGGAGACAATTCTAACTCCTCCAGTGCTCAAAACTTCCAGGAGCAGAAGTGAAGAATTCTATTATCAACCTTGGTTTATGCCTAAACTGAATTCTGAGATTAAAAAGCCCCTGTGACCAGCAGGCTCACTCATTTATTAGCAACGAAGCTAAATAAAATAGGCCATCTCTACTAAGGTCATCTAATGTGTGCAATCTCTGAACATTCTAATGGGACACTTTTGCCTGCCCATTCTCTCAAATGCGTTCATGGATACATACCCACTTTACCTTGACCTGTGCTTTGCAGGCAATTATCTCAGAACTGTACGCATTCCTGTTCAGAAAGCCAAATAATATCTTACATATTTTGCATGGAATGGGACCATGTCTCACCTTGCAATGGTCAGTAGTAGAACTAACCTCACGGGATAGCAGAAATTTGAATGGGAGCTGGACATTCTGGAACAGTTCTGTGCAACCTTAAGCTAAAAATGTGACTTTTGTACAAACTATGGCATTTGGTTTTCTGGACTAAAGCAGGAAAATTTTGCCACAGTGCCTTCCATATTTAAAAATGTAGATCCTTTTTATAAAATGTTGCTATTTTAATTTTAGGAGATATCAAGAAAATAAGCTCAAAACCAAGGTAAAGTCACTATAAAATATGGCCAAAGTGATAGCAAATGGCGAATTATTATTGCAAATGTGATACAAAATGTGAGAATTTAGTGAGATTTTTTCATAATACTTTTCAGAAAAAAATCTAGTGAATCTTTTCATGACTAAATCCAAAAACATTTTAAATACTTATTCTCAGATCTTTGGGTACCTACAAATTTGGGTACCTACAAATTTTAGATGGTTAAAAATTCTGAATTAGAGTTAATATTAATAAACTTGCCCACTCTTGAGTCTTGCCTGATTCACTTACCTTGAGCTGACTTTCTGCAGAAATAGTGATCAGCAGCTTATCTTTTAGTAAATCTTCATTGCATATTGCTTTTAGCATCCTGAGAAAAATTCCATTATCTCTAATTTTCTGATCTGTAAACAGAGCCTCTTACAAAATTTTTCCTACCTAAAAATACATCCCCAAGTATATCTACTTCTTGCCTTCCTCTTTCTCTTTTACAATGCAAGGCCATCTTGTTATGGTTTGTCTTGAAGTAGTACTTACCCAGGCTAGAGTTGGAAAGCCCCCAGTTTCCATACATTTATGGAAGATTCCAAAATTAATTCCTGTTTGGGAGTGGAAAAAACAGGGTACCCCAGGCTAACTTGAATCCTTGTCCAGGGTCACACTGCCAACTCTTCACCTGGCTTTGAGTTCACTTTCCTGACTCAACTCAGAGGCAAGGCCTGCCAATCTGCTCTTCTTAAGTTTCTTTCCCTAGCCTCCCTGGGGTAAGATCATCCTCACTCTTAAATCAGAAGTGCTCTGTGTGTCCTTCTGTAGAGATGCCTAACTTCATCCTAGAGAGATATTTATTCATTCCTGTTTGGGGCCCTGAGATTGCAAGTGTATAGTATGGAAATGGATTGTCTGGTTCGAGGAGCTAAGCGTTTTCAGACCAAGAATAAGCACTAAGCAAGCAAGTGAGTGCCATATGAAGGAAATTTGTTCAGTGTGTTCTGCCACTGATATATCCTAAGTTCCTAGAATAGTACCTGTCACATATTAGTCACCTAATCCTTGAATAAATTAGTGTCTGTATAATACAAGATTGAATGCCTAGTAGTGTATTATCCAATGGTCATTTCTTTCAACCGTCTGACAGCCTTTATTTTCCAGAGCATATGCTTTGGTTTCTTTCACATTCATGAGCTTCTGCCAGCTCCCTGCTAATGGGATGCATTTCTCTTGGCTCTTTTGGCCTTGCGAATGGATTAATTTATTTAAAAAGCCACCCATGCCTCATATTTGGGTTCCTTTGTGAATGCTGGCAATTCACCTACAGCCTTGGCTTTCTTTCCTGAAGGGTGGCTTCTTTTGGTTGCACACCTGTTTTTAACTGAAGTTTTTATTAAGACAAATGCACATTCACATGTAGCTGTAAGAAATAATTCAGAGGGGTGGAGATTTAACTGAGCAGTTCACTACCTGTCTGGCAAGCACGAGGTCCTGAGTTCGATTCCTGACACCAGAAAAAATTCAGAGAGATGGCTGTACACTTTGTACAGGTTGCCTTGATGATAACATCTTGCAAAATTACTACTTAATATCACAACCAGGATGAAGACTTTGATACAATCGTCTGATCTTTCTCAGATTTCCCCAGTTTTACTTGTAATCGTGTGTGTGTGTGTGTGTGTGTGTGTGTGTACTTACTAAGATCTATAGATACTGGGGCTGGGGAGTAGCTCTGTGGTAGAGTATATAAGGCTTTGGTTCAATCCTCAGTGTGTGCACACACATGTGGTATTTATCACATAGGTATTTATCACTGTGCAGGTTCTTATATCTATCACTGGAGCTGAGATATTGAACAGAGAGACAGAGAAGTCTTTGATCAGCCTTAGAGCTTGAAGATGATTATTTTTCTATCAGTCTTACAGCTTTAAATCTATTATTCATTTTGATTTAATTTTTGTTGAAGGTATAAGGTTTATATTGAGGCTCACTTTTTGCCTATGGATGTTCCATTATTCCAATACCATTTACTGACAATGCTTTATACCTAGTTTTGCATTTTTAAAAATTAATTTTATTGGTACGCTTTTGATATACATAAAGATCACATTCATCATAAGGAATTTGTACTTGTACATAATATAGTTTGATTCTTCCTTTTATCCCATTTTTCTTTTTTCTTACCCTCCCTTCAACCGCCCTTCCCTCCTTATTTACAAAAGCATTGTTTCCATTTCCTCCTTCCATTCTTTTTTTTCTTTTCTCACCCTTCCATTTCCTTTTCCCCTCCCTTGTTCTCTTTCCCATTTGAACATGTTATTTCTACTTCCCATTATCTATTATCGTTTTGGCTCCCATATATGTAATTGCTATTTCTATTTCTTCATCTGAGAAGTGTCTGTTCATTTCAGATGCCCAATTTTGGACTGGGTCTTTAAATTGGGGGGTTTGATTTTTTTTAGTTCTTTATATATTCTAGATATTAGTCCTAGATATATATTTTAGATATTAGTTCTTTGTTGGGTTGTCTCTTCACTATTTTGATGGTTTCTTTTGTTGTACAAAAGCTTTTTAATATGATGAGATCCCAGTTGTTAATTCTTTGTAATATTTCCTGTGTGATCAACATTTTCCTCATAAAGTTTTGGCCTCTTTAAGGTAGTTGAGACTGATTGGAATTGTTTCTGCATCTTCTATTCTGTTCCATTGATCTTTGGATCTTATTTTGCTGGTACCATGCTTTTTTTTTTAAATCATGGTAGCTTTGCAAAATGATTTCAAATTGGGGATTGTGGTGCCCCTTGTCTTACCTTTGTTGCCCAGGATTGCCATTGCTCTTCTAGACCTCTTCTGGTTTCAAATGAATTTTAGAATTCTTTTCTCTAGTTCTGTGAGGTATGCTACTGATATTTTGATTGAGATTGCATTAAATCTGTATAACAGTTTTGCAAGTATGGCCATTTTCACTATATTGGTTTTCCTACCGAGGAACAGGGAATAAATATCATTTCCGTTTTCTGATATTCTCTTCCATCTCCTTTTTCACACTTCTGTAGTTTTCAGTGTATAAGTCTTTCACTTCTTCATTAGATTGAGTATTAAGTATTTAATTTTTCTTGATGTCCTTGTAAAAGGTGTGGTTTCCCTAATTTCTCTCTCAGTTGCATTTGTTGTTTCAGTACAGGGACACTATTGATGTGTTGACTTTGTATACAGATATGCTACCAAATTTCGTTATTAATTCTAGGAGTCTTTCAGTGGAGTTTTTGGTGTCTTCTATGTAGAATGTCATGTCACCAGCAAATGATGATTTAACTTCTTTCTTTTCTATTCATATTCCCCTTATTTCTTTCTCTTGTCCAATTGCTCTGGCTAATTTTTCCAGAACCATATTGAATAGGATTGGTGATAGCAGACATCCTTGTCTGTTCCTGATTTTAGAGTGAAAGTTTTCAGTTTTGACTATTTAGTATGATGTTGGCTGTTGGATTATCATAGATGGTTTTCATCAGATTGAAATAAAGACTATCTATCTATTCCCATTTTCTGTAAGGTTTTTTTTGTCATGAGTGAGTGTTGGACTTTGTCAAATTCTTTTTCTGCATATATTGAGATAATTGTGTGTTTTTTTATACCTATTTTTAAAAAGAGCAGTTAACCATTGTCAGGTACCTAGTAAGTGCTCAATAAATATGTTAGAGTTCATCCTCTGTCTAAAGTCAATAAAAGTTTGACCTCCTCTTTGCCAGGGATTTTTACCAGTGATCATGACAACATCAATCTCACATCTAAGAGCTGAAGGTCTAGCTAGGAAAGAGGGATCTGGATAGACTGATTAGAACAGATAAACCCAGTTGCATTAGAGGTCAAAGAAACCAAGGGTATTTCGGTCTCTAAGAGGCAGTTATTGGTGAAAGTATTTGTGTTATTCAGAATAAAAGGATCAGTCTAGGTGTGTTATCATTCCTGGATTTAAATGCTCACAATCTGAAGATTGATTGATTTAAAAAGAAAGAGTAAGGCAGACATAAGAGACCAACACCTTGAAGTCAAGCAGTTACTACTAAGAGATGTATTCATGCTTCCTAAGGTGGCACTGCCACCCTCACCCATGAGTTCCCAGTTATGGTTTAGATAACAGCAGATTTACCTCCTCTGCACGAAGTAGATCTGAGCTGATGGTAGCGTGAAATCTTGTGTTCATTTACGTTCGGCCTAGGTGCTGGCAAGCAAGGTAGGAAAAGGGATACAGCAGCTTGCAAATGTGTGGGTGTCTAGGAATGAGCAGAACACAAATATCTTGGGGGAGCATAGGAAAAGAAAAGCAGATAGTTCTAAACTTTCTTGTAAAATAGCTTTCATATCTGAGACAGAAGTGCCTGAAATTTTGAATTACTTTGCATGACAAACTGTGTCCTTCGAAAATAACAACTTTTAAAACAATAGCTCCAGAAGCCTGATAAGCCAGACCTCTACTGATGACAGGCGGGGCAGAGGTTTTATTAACTCTTCTCTCAACACATGGCATTAGAGCCTCATGTCAGCAACACTCCATGGCAGACCCAGGGAGTAACATAAGCATTTGTTTGTTTTTTATGACAAAGCTTGTGGTGCCACTTCTGCCAGAGTCCACTAACCATCCGGGATGGGCAAAAGTCTTTACTGTCTGAGCTCACAATAGTCATTGTACTCAGTTCATGTTAAATAATTAAAGGTAATTAGTAGTTAGATCCCTCTAACTCATTGTTTGGGTTGTGGTCCAAGGGTTAAAAATGCAGGCTGTCCAGCCCCACGCCAGTCTTGAGTTAGAACCTGCGTTTTCATCAGATTCCTGTCTACAGTAATATCCCAGAACTACTGATCTGGAAAAGATCCAAAGTCAGTGGGTCCACCCCTCCTTGTATGTGGAGTCACCAGGGAACTGCCTGAGTTGCATACCTAGAGATTTTGTCATGATTGGATCCACAGTGTGGCTTGGGCACTGTGAGTTTTGAAAACTTCCAGACAGTTCCTTACAACTCCAAAGCTGAGGAACCTTCAGAACCACCTGTGATGTCTTCTACAGATGCATGCTCTGCTCTGGAGGTCCTGATTCTAGTAGAGTAGTTCTAGGAGCGGGCTGGGGCATGTGTGCTTTGCCAAATCTCCATACAGCCTTGGGTAACTTGAGGCACAGCCTGGGCAGAGGGTCTTGGAAGCCACAGGAAGTGGAATGCAAAAGTCTTTCTGGGGGGAGGGGTCCAAATTCCCACCCTGTTTAGTAGGGCTACTGAGATCTAAAAATAGTACACATCTTCCGCTGCCCTCCCTGTTTGGTACCGGGGATCAAACTCACAACCTCACACTTACCAGGCAAGCGCTTGAGCTGCTGAGCTAAATCCCTGGCCCAAGTAGTGCACATCTTAAAGGGCTTTCTCAGGCATCCTGAAGTCCATCTTCTGACTTCGCAGTTTTAACCAAGAAACAAAGTATCAGATTATTCAATACTAATTTTCTAAGAGTGGCAGTAAGGTAGTCTTCACACTTACAATGTTTCTGCCTTAGTGGGAAATATGCATTCCTGAAACACCTCATATTCGATAAAGTCTCACACTTAACCTACAAAGGCTTCTGGGGAAATCGAATTTCCTGCAAGTCATTTAGGAAAAAGACCATTTTAGGACGAGAGATAATCATAAGCAAAAAACTGTCTTGAGGAGCTCACGTGAACAACCCAGGGATGTGGCTCAGGTTGGCTGACTGCCGGCATCACACTTACTAAATACACAAGGGTGGAAATGCTGGCCACTCTTCAGAGCAAGCTAGAGGGTGCTGAGACTTCGAAAACAGAAGTGGATCTCTGAGCTGGCCCAGCTGCCTTATGAGAGGGGCCTCCAAGGCTGGACACCTGCTCTGGGACAGCTAGGTCTGCAGCATGCTGCTCAGAAAGACCCCCAGGGCCAGACTCTACTTTGAATTTTATTCTAGTGTACAGTACCTTGAAAGGGCCCCTGCTGCAAAGGCAAAAGCCAAGTTAAAGACTTTTTCCTTTTCTGTCCAAGATTCTATAATTTATTTCAGTTGTTCACTTGTGCCTAGACACAATTGCAATATGAATTAACACAGTGTCAGTTTTGTACTGACATCATTCCCCTGTCGACTGCTCTCAGCACCAGCTCACTAGCACCAGCTTATTTCAGAAGCTTGTTGCAGCAGAGCTGGCTCCTGGGGCCCACGATTGCCTTCTGCTCAGGCAGTCCAAGTTCACCATTGGTCCTCGAGGCGGTTTCTCAAAGTGGATCCTATGCACTGGAATCACCTGATGAGGTGCAGAACTCTTAAGTCTACTTCACAGTTCACATAAACTGTCTGAAAGATTCTCATGGGCAGTAAGGTTTGCAAGCTATATTTTTAATTAGACCTGAAGTGAATATTATAACTTGAGACATTTCTATAGATTCATGGAGCTCAAAACAGAAAGTTTAAGTGTCTAAAAATTAAAAAAAAAAAACCCTTGTGACATAAATTTACCTCTGCTTTCTAGTCAGCTTGCTATAAGTGTAGCTTGTTCTTCACCTGTCTGTGTGGTTGAAACAGACAGCTCCTGATTTATTGTAACTAATCCAGAACAGGTGTGCCGTTTACAGCTGAGTTTTATTTTGGGGAGCTGAGCAGTGATGGGGATCTCAGTGGCAGCAGGGCGAGCTGTTGAGAGGAAGGTCACTTGGCTGTGAGGGTGGGATTCTGTCCCTGAAACAAGTCTCTTACTGCTGCCTTTGGTTGGAGCTGGGTGCCAGAGACAAGCTCTTTCTTTTTTCACTATGACTTTAGATAGACTTGAAATAAAATGGAAAAAATTAAGCCAGGTGTGGTGGCGCACATCTGTAAACCCCGCACTCAGGAGGCTGAGTTTGAGACCAACCTGAGCTACAAAGTGAGCTCAAGGCCAGTCTGAACTGCATAGTGAGACCCTGTCTCAAAGAAAAAAATACTAAAATGAGCAACCATCTATGAAGACAAATGATAAAACTAGGGTAATGAAGATGGTGTGATAGTAGCCCCCAGTAGACAAACAGATAAACCCACCTGAGTAGAAGTACAAAATTAAATCCAGTATTGGAATTTGTTTTCTCTCTCTCTCTCTCTCTCTTTTTTTTTTTTTTGGTACTGAGAATCAAACTCAGGACCTTGCACTTGCCAGTCAGGTGCTGTGCCACTGAGCTAAGTCCCCCCCCTTTTTTTTTTGAGACAGGGTCTCAATATGTAGTCTGGACCAGCCTTAAACTTGCTCATGTAGCCCAGGCTAGGCTTGAACTCACGGTGATCTTCCTGCCTCAGCCTCCCAAGTACTGGGATTACAAGTGTGTGCCGCCATGCCTGGAAGGAATTTGGTTTATAATAAAAATAGTTTTTCAACTTTAGGGAAACAACCCTCCAATATATTCAATGATAATATAATTAGCCATCATATGAAGAGGATAACTGTCATCTTCCAGTACCTTCCAATAAACCCCAAACAACTTCTCATAGATCTCTGAGTTAAACATAAAAAACAAAACCACAGACTGAAAAAACACTGGAAATCACTTTTATGATCTTGGGATAGATAAAGTGAAACAAAGAATTAAAACAGAAGAAGAAAAATTAATTTTAATCATATCAAATTAAAGTGTTCTATGTAACAAAAAATCATATAAAATTAAAGAAAAATCACACACTGAAAGAAATATGTAATGGTAACAGATGTGCCAGACAAAGATTAACTTCCAAAATATATCTTTTAAAAAGATAAGAAAATACTACAATTTTAAAAAGGTAAACAGATAATAAGTTCATAGAAAAGATAAATTATCAGAAAGCATGGAGAAAATGCTTAAGTACATGAGTAATCAGTAAAACACAAATTGTAAAAAATACAACATCTTTCATGAGTCAGATAGACAAAAAAGTAAAAAGATGATAATACCAAGCTGACATGATAGGGGAATGGGTATTCTATCAGCAGGAGTGTGTTTGGCAATATCTTTTAAAACTAAAAGGAACATTACCCATGATACAGCACTTTCACTTCTCCATATTTACTTCTAAAATAGTCTTGCACAGGGGTCCAGGGAGCCATGGACAGTAATGTGTGCTGGGAAATTGTCCAAGATTGCATTTATGGAGAAATGGCTAAGCTGATTATGACCTGTTCAAATAATAGGCACCTGTAAACATTACAAGGAGAAAAGCACACTGCAAAACAATACATGTCACATGATGCTGTTTTTGTGCCCAAAGTCAATCTATAGTAGTGTGTGTCATTTGTATGCACACCCATATAAGTACATAAAATTATTTTTTAAGTCTGGAAGGGTACACACCATAATGATCTAGAGGTGGAAGCAACAATTTAGAAATTAGAGAAATTATTAATAATATTTTAATTTTCTTTAAGGAGATTATTTATTACTGTTATTATTGAAAATAGACTTTTTTAAAAAAAGAAAAACTTAAACCAGAAGTTCGAAATTGTTGATTGTGTTTTAGCTCTGTCATGAATCGGCTGCATACAGTTGAGTAATTTCTTCATTTTTCTTTGGGTCCCTTTCCTCAGGGTAAACTAAAGAGATTAAATACAAAGATTTCTAATTTTTTAAGGTATGAAAGTCCCACAACGCCCTAATTTTGCATCTTTTGCCAAAGTTAATGTCTAGTAAAATGGAAGCAAATATGTTTCTCAAGGTAAGAAAAGTTTTTCTATGAAAAAAAGGAAGTGTGTAAACATAACAATGTCAGAATTTTGCTCAACAAGCCCCACCATAAATAAAAATTTTAAAAAACAAATGAAAACTTAGAAAAGTACCTAGGATGTATAAGCAAAGAAAAAATGAATAGCTTTATCAAAGTGGGCAAAAGAATCAAATAGACAGTTCATAAAAAGATGTACAAATGCATCAGAAATCAGCTTCCTCTTTTCTTTCTTCATTCTCTTCATCCTTTCTTTTTTTTTAAAATTTTATTTAAAGAGAAAAAAAAACAGAATAAAGGGTAGCAACAATACAGAATTCCAAGGAAAAAAGGAAAAGAACAACAACAAAAAATAACCCTAAGAAATTATTACTTGACAAATTACATACTGACTTCTTGGAAATAGTTGTTCAAATTACAAAGTTAAAACATGTAAAGTAGACACTGAAACAGTGAGACTGTTAACAGTTCTGCTCCACGATCTGACAAAAACAGCAATATGGTCATCCATCTTACCCACTCAAATATACATGCAATTATATCAAAAGGGTAAAATTAAACACAACAAAACAGAACAAAGCGGATCACAAGAAAACAATGTAAGAGACATAAATTTCAAAACTAGACAATCGGAGATATTCACTCTCTATCATATTGACTCTTGTTTTCTTCCAAATAGTTGTCCATATTGTTACATACCGGGAATTCACGTGAAACAACATAGTATGGAATTGATCTGAGCAGGACGAGGAGGGCATTTCAGGTCTTCAAGACCAGACAATTGGGAAGCCAAGAATGGCTGTCATAGTGTCTCTCATTCTCCTCAAAACAGCTGTCCATACCTTCATGTGTGTTGAACTTAAACAAAACAAAGCAAGCTAAAATCACTTTGAACAAAGAGTGATAGTTTTGCTGGATTTCACATCATGACATTATAGAATCAGCACTGGGTACTGTAGTGTCATCCTTTCCTTCTTTAATTTTCAGAAGTTCTGAAAATAATTATATCTCATGCTGATAAAACTGTGAAGAAACATCTTTGTTCCTACATTGCAGGTAGGAGTGCAAGTTGGTACAACCTTTTTGGATAGCAAACTGGCAATACTTGTTAATACTCTTAAAATACAAATTTTGGCCCAGTAGTTAGCCCAGAGAACTATAAAGATATAAAGCAAGCCACCCAAAGATGAATTTTTTGTTGATATTTCTTAGTGTAATATCTTTATAGCTCACAGTGATTCTAGTGTAAAGAGTCACTTCTTTTGCTCTTACCAAAGACAATTAACACTGTTCTTGAAATACTAAAAGGAAAATGGCTTCTATTTTCCTCCTTTAGCTACTTTATAATATAGGTAATTTCTAATCCATTTTACTGAAAAAATATTGGTTTTTTAAATAATAAATTAAAAAAATTTAAAACTAAAAAAGTATAAAAACAATGATACAGAATTTCAAAATAAAATAATAGATTAACAGTAGTTAATATATTGTGTATTATTATCTTCAAAGTAGTTGCAAGATATAGGCATGAAAAAAATGATTAAACAATGAAAGCACCAATCATTCTTTTTGATGAACTAACAGAGATTAGTGGAATAATTATCTATCTTGTGTGTATATGTATAATAATTATATATAATATATAATATGTACATATATGTAAATATATAATCTTTACTCTTCTTTTTTTTTTCTTCTTTTCCCCATGCCAATTGTTTTTTCCTTTTGAGCAGTTTCTTCACCTTTCACTTTCACAATAGCTATTATACATTTTAAATCTTGTTTACTCTCAGTTTTTCACACTAGGGAGACAATACAGTGTTTACACATGAAAGTCTGATTTATTTCACTTACAAATATGGTCTCGAGTTGCATCCATTTACCTATAAAAACCTCGTTTATCCTTCTTTATAGCTGAGTAGTACTCTACTGTATAAAACTACCACATCTTTTTTATCCACTCCAATATTGATGGGCATTTGGGTTTCCAAGATTTAGTTATTACAAATTGTGCTGCTATAAACATGAGTGCACGTATATTGCCGTGCTATGATGTTTTCAATGTCACAACACTACGGCTTTTCTAGATCCCAAGAGACTTCCCAAAAGCTAGCAAGAGAATGATTTTTTTGTTCCCTAAGGAAATATCATGGTTATGAACACAGATAGTAAAGTTATATGTAAAGAAGCCCCCTGAGAATCTAAAGGCTTCAAATGAATGAGTTAATTTTATAAAAAAATAAAGCAAATAAATATAAAGTTTCCTTTATTATCATTTTACTAGAACCTTATGCAGTGAAATTATAGTATATGAAATGCTGAATCCCAAGGGGGAAGTTATTCAATAATGGGAAGTTGCCATGGACTGCATGTATCCCTAAGAATCTGTGTGTTGTATCCTATCCTCTAATGTGATAGAATCAGAAGATGGCGCTTTAGTTATGGTTAGATGAGGTTATGAGAGCATGACGCCTTTGGTTTAGTTAGTGCTCTTAGCAAAAAGGGGCACTTGAGGGCTTGCTCCCTGTCTTTCTGTCATGTGAGGACACAGTGAAAAGCAGATGTCTGCTAGCCAGAAGTGGATCCTCACCAGGAACTGATTCAGCCAGCACCTTCATCTTGATTTCTCAACCTACAGAACTATGAGAAATAAATGTCTCTTCTTTGAACCAACCAGTTTATGAAATTTAGCAACAGAGGCCTGAGATGAGTAAGACATAAGGTCACCCTCACAAATTACATTCAGAGGGGCCAAGGATTTAGCTCAGCGGTAAGTGCCTGCTTGGCAAGCATGAGGTTGTGAGTTCAATCCCCCATATCAAAAAAAGAAAAGAAAAAAAGAAATTACATTCAGATACCAGGCATGGTGGTGCACGCCTGTAATCCCAGCATTTGGGAGGCTAAAGCAGGAGGATCACTGTAAGTTCGAGGCCAGCCTGGGCTATAAGTGAGCTCAGACCAGCCTAAACTGCATAGTGAAACCTTGTCTCAAGAAAAGAAAGAAAGAAAGAAAGAAAGAAAGAAAGAAAGAAAGAAAGAAAGAAAGAAAGAAAGAAAAGCAAAGAAAAGAGGGACCGGGATTTAGCTCAATGGCATAAGTGCCTGCCTTGCAAATGTGCTTGTTGTGAGTTCAATCCCTGGTACAAAAAAAAAAAATTATATTCAGAGCTCCAAGTAACTCAGGAATGATTTGATACACTAATATAGTGAATTATTACAATGCCTCCCCCAACTCTCACATAGCTTCCATATGTACCTCGTTTATAACAGAGCTTAGCCTATTAGCTAGGAGGGGAGGCTGTTATGGAGGATAATGTTGGCATCATTGTGTTTGTGACATAACCTTTAGGTGAAAATTTAGTGCAATGTTATTCTGAAATAAAATTGTTATTTACCAAAATTAAACAATAAGGCATAAATCCTATCAGTCATTATGTAGTTAGCCTGAAGATGAAAACATCTTGGAGGTACATTTTTGGATTATCGTCTCTACTATACCTGTTCAAAAGATGGCAATGATGATGGCAGACCAAGTGTTATTCACAAAAGAAGTAATCATTCATTGGGAGGTTGTATGTTCCCAGTACTACATTAAAGCCTAACTCTTGGTATTTCCTGTAATACATCAGACATAACTGTGACCTGGCCCACAGGGTGAAGGAGGTTAGCTAACATACCCAGGGCACATCTATGTTATGTGGTAAAACTGTAGTCGAGGCTGTGTAAGGAAATGAGATCATCACAGCATGAATGGAAGCTGGTAGAGATAATGACATCATTGAATTCTGAGAGTCAGAATCATTCAGGTAAAAGATTCCCACTGATTGGCTCCAACATCCAGATTGTTTATGACATCACCTAATTGTTTTGGAGCAGATGCTAATGATGTTCTACCTCATAGCTGCTTGGTCTTCCTGAGAATTTCCAGGACATGACAGCTCTCACTTCCTGAGAACTTTCTTTGTGACCTGGGAGGTAGCTTGGTCATTCATCCAAAGTGCACCAGAAAGTCAGAGAAGTTCTTAACCAGTGGCGAGTGGGAAATGGTAGATAATATCCCAACCTCTTCTCCTTATCATGGAGTGATTCTAAGGCAAGTGTCACACAGTGCCTTAGAGGAACCCCCTGTTGTCCTTACCAACAACAGACTCATTTGTGTTCCATTTACTGGTTATTTTCTCTCTTTCTCTGTTCTACAATTCCCCTGCTTCCTGCAGTCATCTCTCAAAACAAAACAAAACAAAACAACCCCCCTCCCAGCCAAAATTTACTGCATCCAAGTTCTTGTCTCAGGATCTGCTTTTTTTAAAAAAAAATTTATTTAAAAACAAAACAAACAAAATAGAAAAAGGGGTAGCAACAATACAAGATTCCAAGGGGAAAAAAAAGAACAAAAAATCCTGAGAAGTCATTACTTGATAACTTACATACTGTCATCTTGGAAATAGTTGTTCAAGTTACGAAGTTAAAACATACAAAGTACACATTCAAGCAATGAGACTGTCAACAGTTCTGCTCCAGTTCTGTGATATGACACAAATACAGTAATATGGTCATTGATCTTACACACTTAACCACATGCAATTATATCCTTTAGCGCACTTTCTTTTCCTCTCTTATTTACAGTAGCAATTACACATTTTGGGTTTTATTACTCCTACAGTTCTTATTATTTTTTACACTAGAGACACAATGCGATATTTATAAATATGGTTCTTATTTATTTCACTAATGAGGATAGTTTCAAGTTGTCTCCATTTACCTATGAAGGCTTCAAGGTCATCCTTCCTCATAGCTGAGTAATACTCCATTGTATAGAAATACCACAACTTTTTCATCCACTCAGCAGTTGATGGGCATCTGGGTTGTTTCCAAGATTTAGCTATTACAAATTGTGCTGCTATGAACATGGGTGCACATATATCACTGTGATATGAACTTTTCAGTTCCTCTGGGAAAATACCCAGGAGGGGAATAGCTGGGTTGAATGGAGCTTCCACTCCTAATCTTCTGAGAATTCTCCATACTGATTTCCATAGTGGTTGCACCAATCTACACTCCCACCAACAGTGGAGCAATGTTCCTTTTTCCTCACAACCTCGCCAACATTTGTTATCAGTTGATTCCTTGAAAAACATCAAGCCCCCAAATTCAAAGACCCTCTCCAAAAATGGGCATCTGAGATGAACACTCAGTTCTCAGATAAAGATATACAAATGGCAAATAAATACATGAAGAAATGTTCACCATCACTGGTCATTCGAGAAATGCAAAAGGATCTGCTTTTTTTGAAGGTAAATTCAAATTAATACAACTTCCTAAAGCTTCTCATGAAGGCTGAGTCTCCCATGCCCTAGAACACTGAGGGAACTCCCTTTTAAGGTTTGACCTTGAAGGATTCTGGTCCACTCCTGGAGATTCAAGGTTAAACATTTCTTATTTCATATTTTCGACATTCTAATCTCCTGTATAACTGGTCAGCCCAACTCATGCCCTCCTCTATAGTCCTATAGCTCTTTATTTTACTGACTTCAGAGCCTTTGCCATAAATCATCCTGTGTTAGATTGACAGTATACTGGTTCTTCCGCCCTGCTAGGCTGTAAATTCTTTGTGGGTCAGGGCTCAGCTTTATTGAGCACGTCCAGTACTTGACAGAGAAGAGAGCCCAATAAATGTTGAGATGATGGTAAAAGGGATTTAAACTCAGTTGCTATGCTATCAATCTCAGAAGCATTGTAAACAATAACAACCAAAATAAATAACTGAATTATATTAATTTATTTTAAACTACATGTAAAACAATAGTTAATAAACCTCTTGGTGGTCATTCTGGTATGTGATTTAGGATCTGAATTCAGCATATCATTACCTCAAAACTCAGGTTGAGTGAATTCCTCAATCAAGCAAAATGCTTAATCCCTTTTTCTTATGAAATGGACGTTGCAGAGTGTAACCATGAGAGCTCTCAGCAGATTGCCCTTGTCCATTTAACAGTATGACTGGCAGAAGAATGCCCCCAAAGACATGCAAAGTAAATCCTGACCCTCAGGGCCTGTAAATGCATTAGCATACTGGGCAATGAATGGAATTCAGGTTACCAACCTGGGTTATTTTGAATGATGTGAGTGAATCTCTGTAATCACAAAGGTTCTTATAAATGAATGAGGAAAATGAGAGAGAGTTCAAGACAGAATTGAAGATGCTACTCTGCTGGATTTGAAGATGGAAAAGAGATGTGTAGCAAGGTATCCTGGTCATCCCTAGACGCTGGAAAAGAAAAGATTCTTTCTACAAGAGCCTCAGAAGAAACACAGTTGACATCCTGATTTTAGGCTACTGAGACCCATGTGGAATTTCTGAAATTCAGAATTGTAAGATTTACATGTAATACATGTAAATTCATGTATTTACTTATTTATTTATCTGTTTGAGACAGGGTCTAGCTATGCAGTTCAGGATGACCTTGAGCTCACTTCGTAGCCCATGTTGGTCTTGAACTTGCAACGATCCTCTTGCCTTAGCTTCCTGAGTGCTGGGATTACAGGTGTGCACTTCCACACTGCACTAAATTCATATACTTTTGAGCCACCAAGTTTGCGGGATTTGTTACAGCAACCAACAGAAACGAATACAAATTGAGTGGATCATTTGAAATCAAAGTAGTCCAAAGCAAGTCAGGACTTACCCTTTCACTACAGGCATCAGATGAGGAGTCTATTCATTACAGACTGCAAATTTCAGGTGGCTTTGCCTTAGAAAATCAGATGTGGAAGAGCAAAGAACAAGACAAATGTCCATCTACCTGAAATAGGACCAGTTAACTTTTAACATTTAACATTTTGGGATTCAGGAAGCCTCAGAGAGTAAGGCTAGAGTTAAGCCAATTACACTAGAGCTCTTGGTCTTATTCAGAATACTGCTTAGACTGTCCCCAAACCCACAGTATCCCTGCTGTCCTGAGGAGCAGACCTGAGGATGCTTGAGATTTGTGGACTCCAGGAGAAAGTTCCTCTGGAAAAGTCCATCCCCCGAATCTGATCTCTGGAAAGTGGATAGTGCAAAGGAGGCGTGCTTGAGTCAGGGCACATCTGAGCATCCTTTCCGACAGGGTTCCCAATCTTTATGGTGCTGATAGTGTGGGCTGGGTAATTGTTTGCCGTGAGCACTTGTCCTGTGCATTGTCATCTGCTTAGCGGTGTCTCTGGCCAATAACAGTCTCTTCCCCTCAATACCCCATCCCATGGTGACTATCGAAAATGTCGCTAGACATTGCCAGATATCCCCAGGAGTAGAAGGGAGTGAACATCAATCTACCTTGACTAAATTCTGGCTAAATTCCATAACCTTCAGCAGTGATAATTGAGAAGGAAACAACTATTTCATTTAAATCAGCTGTAATAGAAATTTTATGCAAGCCACATATATAATGTCTTAAAATTCATGAACTGTACAACTGTCATCACCAGTTAATTCCAAAACATTTTTATCACTCCTTAAGTGAAACTCATACCCATTAACCATCACTCCCTGCTAATGGATATGAGTTAAGATTAGTAAATAGCTCCACACTTCAGCAAACCCTGTCCACTTTTTGCCTCTGGATTTGCCTATTCTGGACCTTTTGTATAAATGGAATTACATAATATGTGGCTTTTTGTGTGCCTGGCTTCTTTCATTCAATATATTTTTAAAGGATCATCCATGTAGGAACATCTTTCCATACTTCATTTCTTTTTGACTGAATGATCTTATATTTTAGGGATACATCATATTTGTTTTAAGCCATGTATCAGTTGGTAGACATTTGCGGTTATTATGAACAATGCTGCTGTAAACATTTATGTACAAGTGTTTTGTGGACATATGTTTTCAGTTGTCTTGGATAACTTTGTGTATCGCCTCTTAAAGAACCACCATATTGGTTTTCAAAGCAGCTGTACCCATTCTACATTCTCACCAGCAATGTATTTTAAGACATATTTATGCATTTGTGTTTGTGTATATAGCCATAGCCATATATACAATTTTACATTTTTTGGAAGCCACATTTTAAAAAGTATAAAAAAAGATAAAATAGACTTTAATAATATATATTATTAACCCAAAATAACCAGAATAATATCTTAATATATAAGGAATATAAAAATTACTAATACAATATTCTACATTCTTTTTGGAATTAAGTCTTTAAAATTGCTTGGGTAGTTTACTCTTGTGGCTTATCTCAATTTGGATGCTAATAGTTCATTGGAAATACTTGATGTACATTTAGAGTTCATGAAATTGACAGTTGATATACCCAAATTGTTCCAAATCTACTTAAATTTTTACCTAACAGAATCACACATATCAGTATTTTAAATTTACAATACACTAATTAAAACTAAACAAAATTTAAAAATCACCTCCTTTGTCACACTAGGTACATTTCTGTTCACAAATGGCACCTGGCTAGATTGCCTAGATTGAATAATATTGCTCTTAGTTTATTTTCACTGTCATTATTACTTTTAAAAAGCACACTGCTTCATGGTGCAATCTTGGTTTTCTTTCCTGTCTGCAGCTGATCCAGTGCAGTTCTCTCTCACTTTCTCACTCTTGCTCTCTCTGTCCCTCCCTCCCTTAAATGGACTTTATCTTTTGAGCAGTAAAATTGGGCACAAAGTGCAGAAAACTCCCCTATACTATACTTGATGTCCACACGGGCACAGGCTTCTCTACTGTTACAATCTGGGACATATCACGAATTCCCAAAGCCCTTAGCTTACATCAGGGTTTAGTGTTGGCTTGTGTGTGCTACGGGTTTGGGTCAGTGTGTACTACTTGCATCTGCCCTTAGAGCATGCAATTCTGTTTTAAGGCAGCCTTGTTTTCCTGTGTGCCACATATATCTCGGCCATGGTCTATTGGTTTGGAGCAAGTGGCAAATTGTAGCGCTTGTCACCCAAGAGAGCCCTTCTGGCCTATCTGCCCTCAACATTTGCAGACCTCATATTTGTAATGACCAGCTCTGGCTAAGGCAGCCCCTGCTGCCCTGGCTTAGGTGTCCCAGTTGGCATCCTGGCAGAACTGCTGCTTGTTGGATGGGCTCCACTGTGTGTCTTATATCACTTTAAAAACAACATGCCACCCTGCCCCAGGGCTACCTATCTGGTTACCCTCAAGCTACAGGACAAAAGAGGACACATTCCAGTGGCCTGTGAGGTCACAGGTAATCTGGTTTGGGAAATCAATATGGCACAGTGAGGGATAGCTTTTTGTCATGAGTTTTCAGCACACCAGGTCTAAAGGCTCATGTCCACAGGAGAAAAAATAGCACTGTCTCCTCAGGGGCAGGATCTGTGGCACAGACCTTCAGGCTTCTGAGGTTCCCAGGAATAGTGACTCTTTTCCTGGGGGGCTTGTCACCATGCGGCTTCTGACTCAGCAGGTCTGGGGAGGGGGTTGAGATGCTAGGTTTCTAACAGATTCCCAAGGATTTCCAGGGCCTCTACTTGGAGTATCAAGGCTTAGGGTTTTCCCAGGAAGGATTCAACCTGCCCACCCTTTCCTTCCACCTTCCTCCACATCACCCCATTGCCCAATTGTTAATGAGAGCTGACACGTAGTGAGCAGAAATATGAGCCAGGGACTGTGCTAAGCCCTCTGCTTGAGTCGGCTCATCTCCTTATCTCAGCCACCCTGTGAGATAAACCCAGCTCTTAACCAGGCTCTGCAATGGGAAGTGGTGGCACCTTGCTTTTAGCAGAGTCTGCCTGACTCTTTCCATGACTCAGAATAGCTTCCCCAGTTCCATTTTAGTTCTGAGTTCTGTAACTCTCTTTGCAACTAAAATAAACTCATCAATAACTGTGGTTGACTCTGGTGAAAGGGATGGAATTCCTGATGGCAGGCGTGAGAGGGACATGTACTTGTCACTATAAACCCTTTACTGGATACTTCACCAATTTTATCCTCTGCCTCTGTGCAGTATTCATTTGAATAAATTTATGGGTACTTTTGAAAAATAAGTAAGTTAAGTGTGGTGGCACAGACCTGTAATCCCAGGTACTCAGGAGGCTGAAGGATTACCAGTTTGAGGCCAGCCAGGGCAACTTATCAGGATCCTATCTGAAATAAAATAATAAAATAAAAATGTTTTAAATGACTGGGCATGTAATAAATGTGAGACCCTGGATTCAATCCCCAGTACCCACCACCTCCCCCAAAAAGGCAAACAGATAAAGACAAAAGAAAGCCCATGTCCTTTATAATTATAACCATATATCAATAGCTGGGCCTGTAATTAGGGCCAGTTCTCAGGGCAAGGATGAGACTTTCTCTTCCAGGCTAGGTATTCAGCTTTACTGTGGAGATGGGGGAGGTTCCATGGGCCCTGGCCACATACCTTGCATCCATTAAAAATATGTAGAACAAGCGCAGCCCCCAACTTCCCACCAGATGATAAACAATGTAGTTACTAACTGGTGGGTGAGGACTTGTCCAGAGGAAGTAGCCTCTATGGTAATAGTTTGATGAGTGTGTTAATATTAGTAAAAATAGCACATCCAAAGTCAGATGTGAGGATTTTTTTCTTTCAGACATCTTGGCACATGTTTATCTTTTGTGATATGACACATTAACAAAGAGGCAAAAATCGTATTAACAAAAAGTATTCTGGACTTAGTTATCGTGTGAATGTAAATGTGATGTGAAACTCAATAGCATCCCACTAATCTAAGTTAATTGCTGTGATAATAAAAATGTGAATTTTAATATGTAGTTTAAAGTAATACAGGCTAATATCTATATGCAGGCTAAATCTAATATTCTAAATGCAGGCTAAATCTATATAACAAGTGAATCTAATTGCTGAGAAGAATTTACAAAAAGAGACTCAGGCCTACCAGCTTTTACTGAACAAATAAATTTCCAATGTAGTTAGTCATGCTTAAGACTGCCCACATTAGAGTACTAACTGGCTTAGTTTGGCTGAAATATGGTATATATAGATGATAATATGAGGAAGATTGGGATCAGAAGCTGATAAGCCTAATCACCATTCTAAGGAGTAGGAAAAAGCCAAGCCAAATGCAAAATAAACACTGTTTCTGCTGTTATCCACACCTCCACCCAGCGCCCCCCAAAACCACGAGTCCTGAAGTCTTTATTCACTTCGCACATCTGTAATAATAACATGGGGCTCACTTGCCCTGTCTCTCTGACCACTGTTTGAATCATTATCAGACAAAATATAGACATGTGTGCACAATTAACCACAAAGAAGTCACTGCAATAAAGCTCAGGTCTAAAAACCAACACTCTGGTGTAAGAACCATTACTACAACTCTAAGGGTCATTTTGAGCCACACACTTTGAAGATTGCAATCAACAGCCACCTGAGCTTTTGCAGATCCTTGTTCCCTGTTCCCAAGATGCAAGATGCCCATGCATTGCCCTTGTGCCATTGGTCCTCTGAGGGCGATGCTGAAAAGTAGCCATTGAATTGACACATGTGGCCTCAAGTCCTTTAGCTCCCTGCCTTTTCCATGCTGCACCAGAAACCTGTTGTCCCATCTTGCAGGACCCAGTGCACATGACCTCTGCCATCTCTTTGTGGTCTCTTGCTACTCCCCTGCAGCAAGCATCCAGGAAGCTGGAAGCAGAGACATCTCAGTTCCTTCTTTACTTCCCTCATCCCCAAGCCAGTGATTTTCTCCACCAGGGAAAGCTAGACTCCCTGTAAGTCTGTGATCAAAATGTTCTTTCCGTGTTATTTGTTCACTCAACAAATGCCACCACTGAGTGGCAGGTCCCTTTCTGTGTACCAGGGATACAGCAATGACCAGAGCCAAATCGCAGCCACTGGGGGTAGATTCTGGGCTTCTGATGTAAAAGACAGAACATAAACACACAGGTATACCTAGAAGCATCAGCTAGTGATGTGTCCTACAATGGAGACAAAATAGAATAAAAGCAGCAAAGGAACTTTTTCTTTTCTTTTTCTTTGTTTTTGATTACTGGACCTTCACACTGAGCCACACCACCAACTATTTTATTTTTATTTTATTTTATTTTATTTTTTTATGGAGGCAGGTTATCACTAAGCCACTAAGTTGCTCATGCTGGGCTCAAACTTGTGATACTCCTACCTCAGTCTCCCAGAGTCCTGGAATTACAGGCGTGCATCATGATGCTTAGTTTTAAGGATGCTCTTTAGGAAACATGTTAAGACTCTCCAAATCTTCTGACTGCTCTGAAAATACTTTAAGTTCCCTAAGTTTGCACAGGAGGCTGAGAGTTTGGAATGCATAATGGCTCTCCTCCTATCTGTTTCACTCTCTATTACTTTCCAAGAGTTGTCACAGCAAGTGACCACATAGTAGGGGTTTTCAGATAACAGAAATACATTCTCTCACAGTTTGGGAGGTGAGAAGTCTGAAATCACAGTGCAGGCAAGGTTGGTGGTTCTTTCTGGGAACTCTGGGGGAAAAGCCATCCTATGCCTCCCTCCTAACTTCTGATAGTTGCTGGCAGTCCTTAGTGTCCCTTGACTGCATCCTGTCAATCTCTGTCATCACTGGCTCATGATCTCCCTTCCTATGTTTCTGGGTTCAGATTTCTCTTTCTTTTTATAAAGACACCAGAGTCATTGGATCAAGGCTCTCTCTACTCTACAGTTACCACACTTTAACTTGATTATACCTGTAAAACCCTATTTCCAAATGAAGTCACATTCATAGGTACCAGGGATTGGGATTGAAACTTTCTTGGGGGATAAGATTCAACCCATTCTCCATGTCTTCCTGGCCCAGAGTTCATAAATGTATCTAGATATTTGCAATAGCTTTCCTTCTAGACCACTAGTGGCTTCTTTGCTTGTTCTGCTGACCCTAAGTCTTCATGACTTCCCTACACAAAATATATGAGATATGATCAAGATATATGGTGAATATTTAAAAAGTGTTACAGTAGAAAACACTGCTGTTTATTTCCCTCATTTCAAACACATTTTCTCCTTGTTTTTTCCACTTTCTGAAGCTCTTCTTCTTCTTCTTCTTCTTCTTCTTCTTCTTCTTCTTCTTCTTCTTCTTCTTCTTCTTTTTTTGTCTTTTTGAGACAGGGTCTCTCTATGCAGTTCAGGCTGGCCTTGAACTCACTTTGTATTCACTGCAAACTTGCAATGATCCACCTGCCTCAGTCTCCTGAGTGCTGGGATTATAAGCATGTGCTACCATGCCCAGCTCTGAAGCTGTTCTTGAAGTCCTCTTTCCTGAGTATCTTTCTTGTGACTGTCTCACTGTCCTGAGTTATAGAGAGCCCTTTCTGGAGCCCTTCCTGGTCCAGGAAGTTATATGTGTAATTGGAAAAGTTATTGGAATTCTAGAGAGTTAATTTCAACCTACCACTTCCAGTGCAACCCACCATGAGAATAAAGACACTAAGGAATGTCAACAGTTTGGGGAACCAAGGGGTCCTAAGTCCAACTAGGGTGATGTTTAACTGGAACAAAGGCCTCAACCCAGGGTTGAACCCAAGTTTTTATTAATTCTCAACAAGGGGAGTGGCTCAGGGATGAGTGATGGAGAGAGTGATGTGGAAGCATGTGAGTACTGTGAGCTGGGCTAGGTAGGAGACCTGAAATCACCTCTGCAATACACAGAGAGAAGGACATGCAGAAGGAGTAATCTGCATAACACAATTTGAGGTAGTATCTAATGTTTTGGGGTCAGTGCTTTAGTTCTAATATGCAATCTTTTATGCCCTGGGAAGTCATAGCCTCTTATCTCAAGCCTCTGTCCCAGCCGACAGTGTGGAGCCTGGCCCTCCTTCCTGCCTGGCTCACACATGTGTTTTTGGGAGCTGTGGGTGCAGTGTAACACTGTTGCCTTGCTTCAAAGACTACACATCATCACCTGATTGGCACTGATTAAAGCCATTGAAGGGATAAGGAAAAGTCCTAGCCAGCTCTGTTCATATCAATACATGAAAATAGGGCCAGGTTTAGCTAAAAGGGAGATACTTGCTCTTCTTTCAAGGAGTCATCTGGGTAGTCCTCCACACTGAGTCAGTTCACAATTTTTATGGCAATTTCTGTCAAGTAAAAACATTACATTGGGTCCTCATCTACCTTATTCCCCAGATCTGTCACTGTGTGACTTCTGGCTCTTTTCCCAGGGTCAAAATGGCCATGAAAATGGAATCAATTTGGAATGCTGAGGCAGTCACAGAAACCCAACTAAATAAAGACACTCATGGGAGAACTTTCAGAACTGCTTCAGAATATGGCAAGAATGATAGTTATCCATACATAACAAAGAAGTTTTTTTTTTTGAGGGGGATTAATGACAATATGCCCTCAACTGTAAAATTTAAATAAACCCAAACATGCACCATCTTTTGTTTATCACACCTTATAAAATCCAAGAAAACAGAGACTTTGGCTGATGATGTTCTTTCTCCAGAAGCTAGGACACAGAGAGGAACATGGAGGAGTTTCAACGAGTATTTGTCAACTAAAAACCAAAGGCATTAATAACGTAAATGCACAGGCAGCAGATGAATTAATTCCATCACTCCCTGAAATACTCATCCCTGCTCCTTGAAGTGGAGTGAAATCCTCCCACAGCACGTTACTTCTATCTTGATGCCAGCATTTACTGTACAGTACAGTCATTTGTTTTCCCAGCTGGGATGTTGTTCAGTGAGCTACGTGGAGGCAGACACTGGTTTCTGATTCATCTTCGAAGGCCCAGAACAAACATAGTGCCTGTTAAGATTTATTGAGCTGAATTAAATCTAAAGGCAAGACAGAAACATGAAAAACCATATTCCCCCACCCCCTCCAATTTACTGCCACCACCACATTTGCAGAGCTGGGGTGGGGGTGAGAGGTGAGGCAGGAGGTAAAATTGCAAATTCTGTAAGTTCCCCTTTCTGCTGATGTTTGAAAAATTATCTTTCTGAGTCAGCACAGGTATTTTGATACTGTCTTGAGATTTGGGGTATTTTTTTTAAGTGATGGTTTAAAAACAAGTGCTTTCACATTACCATTACACTGATGGTACTGGGTGGGGAAAGAAGTCATCATGAGAACTACTTACTCCTTCGTCTTTTAAATTTCTGATTTAGAATCTAAGTCTGACAACAAACATAAGTAACTTCCCCATCACAGCCTCTCTGCAAACAGAAAGGGAGCTCAATCTCACCCCAGCCTTTGTAACATTGTAAAGTGTGCGATACTAATGACAGGGTCTGCAGCCTGCACTAGTGACAAAGATGGTGACAAGGGGTAGGTTCCTAGTTGACTGAATTCCACTCTTAGGGTAGACTT
This sequence comes from Dolichotis patagonum, assembly GCA_004027295.1. Lineage (NCBI taxonomy): Eukaryota > Metazoa > Chordata > Mammalia > Rodentia > Caviidae > Dolichotis > Dolichotis patagonum. The sequence continues at coordinate 57,454 of PVJX010001836.1, forward strand.
TGCTAACCACAGAAGCAGACCTAACCTCCAGAAGAGAGGTAATGTCCCTATAATTGTCTCACTGCTACAATGTCATTTTAGATCTTTCTAATCAAGTGGCAGAACTTCAGTATGGAGTGTGGCTGGCACAGTGGAGACCACCCTCTGGAGAGGTGGGAAAAGAATGGTAGTGGGTTGAGTAGTGTCCCTTCAAAAATTGTATTCACCTAGAACCTAAAATGTGGCCTTTAATAGTAAGATCTTTGAGTTCTCCTTAGTTCAGATGGGGTCACACTACACTAAAATGAGCCTTAAATCTGGTGACCGGTATCCTTGTCAGAAAAGAAAAAGATATACAAAAAGATGATGCACTGAGAAGATGGTCACAGAAAGGCAGAGGTAGAGTTTGGAGTAGTGCCTCTCCAAGTGAAAGAATGGCAATGGAATGCGGGAAGCCCTGGGAGCCACCAGAGGCAAGGAAGGATCCTTTCCCATCATCTTCTGAGGGTTCTGAGGACACCTTGACTTTAGACTGCTCCCAAAACTGGGAGAATATATAGGTGATATTTTAAGTCGTCCAGTTCATGGTCATTTGTTGCTGCATCCTCAGAAAAGGTATACAGTTGCCAATAGGGGGCAGAAGGAATTATTACCAAAATCTTTTCTTTTCCCATTTCTGTCTCCAGGACCTTCTTTCAAAGCAAGTCAAGACACTAAGGTCACCTTAGGGGAGAGGTAGAGATAGCAATGGGGGTTGCCCTGAGATAGTGATGTGGGTGGGGTTGTGCTGTGGAAAACAAACAGATGAAAAGAAACTGATTTCTGTTTAAGACAATACTCTTTAAAGTTGGGCTCTGTGGAGACAGTGGTTTTCTGTATTCTTTTTTTTTTTTTTTTTCTTTTGCTTATCTCAAAGAGTCTGAACTCTGCATCATCAAAACGTAAGAGCAGTGGAAGGTATGGGCAAGTACCCTCCACTATTTCCCCAACTCCCTTGGAGATGCCAAGAGGAGGGAGACAGCAGAGACAGAGTCAGGGCCACAGGGAGATTTCGATCCTGACTTCATTTCCTCTGATGCCAGGATTGTGTTAGAGCAACTGGGGAAACTGGGGCTAGGAGAGCTTTGCTTGCTTCCCTTTTAGGACCTTGGAGCCCGCCACTTCTTTCCCTAACCATCTGGCAGCACTCAGACACCAGTTCCAAAAGAGCAGGGCCAGGGAAGCAGAACTAAGAGGGGTACACATTCCCTGAGGATGTTCAAGGTAAAAGAAAAATTAGGGTAAGGGTAGGAAACTCGGCCCTTTAGTTTGCATTTTGTAATTGTGTGATTCTATGGCCATGGTAAATAGGACGAGGTCACCTCTGTGCCTAGTGCCTTGCTTTAGTTGGTGCAGCTATGCTGGTGTCTTCTGGGTATTATATATTTCAAACCTCAGTTGTTCATGTTGCCTCAAGAGGTGAAGAGAACACAACATGCTTCTGCCCCTCTACTCAAAAGAGAACATAAATGTTTAACTTAGATAAAAACAAAAAACAGGAAACCCAACACCAGATTATTAGTGATGAAGAGTTTTAGTTACCTAGAAGCCACATATTAAGCAAAGAACAGAACCTTGAGACAATTTTCCAAATCAGAAAGCAATATGTTAATAGAGATGAGATAAAGGGATGGAGGAGGAGAGAATATGAACTGGCAAAAGTGTGTTGGGCCAGCCAGGGTTTTAGCTCAGCAGCATAAGCACCTGCCTGGCAAGTGCAAAGTCATGAGTTCAATCCATGGTACCAAAAAAAAAAAAAAAGAAAGAAAGAAAGCATTGGGCCAAGACCACACTATATGGATGATCATTCATTGGACATAATTTTAAACACCTACTATGTGCACCAAGTTGAATAAAACTTACCCAGAACTCTTGCTCATGGATCTCAGTTTCCTAGGAAATTTTGTCTCCCCTACTGAAGACAGCTACCTCTGAATCCAAGAAAGTGACATTATTCCCAACCCCCTTGCAACCATACTGCCTGCAGGGATATTTTCTGAGGATCACAAAATGAAAACTAAGGACCCTGAACTCTCCTGTTGACCCACTAGGAAAGATAAATGGGATGTATCAAGCCTAAACCTGGAGGTTCTCCTCATCCTTTGGTGATCATCACACATGGCAGGCAGCCTGCCTACTATTTATGTTTGTATTCAGATTTTCCGAGTGCCAAATACCATCAGTACTGTACTGTATACTTTGAAGCCCACACTGAATAGGCAAAGCATGAGTGTAGGAACCGTGACAAGTATTTCCTGTTTCTATAGTTTACAAGAACTTGCTTTGTACAAGGTATTATTGTCAGTGCAGTACTACCTTGGTTTTGATTTTGCTCACAAATTCTAGAAACTGTAAAGAGAGATATTGATTTGGAACACTCTCCTGGAACCTGAGTAGGATTTAAATTTTCCCCTTATTATCCAGTCTGAAATCTGCAGCAAAGTTTCAGTCTGTGGGAAGTAAAAAATACTATTACACTCACCCCAGGCTTATAGTTTACAGCAGAGATTGCTTCAGAGGAACTATAGGCCCTTAGCAGGGGATCCTTGAACCTGTGGGTATCTAGAAATTATATGCAATGTTGTGTGGGTAAAATGAAGTTTTCTGTGAAGAAGTCATAACTGTCCTTAGTTCTTCCTAGTGGTCTGTACCTTACAAATGTTAACAAATTTGGGGGCCCATTGTCCTGGTCTTCCATTCTGTGGATGCGATGGTTTTCAGTGGCTTGGGTCAGATCTATAAGCCTAAAGATCTCTGCTAGGGCCTGTAAATTCACATGGCATAGACAACCAAAAGGCATAAACAAGAGATGAGGGGGGCAGAAAAGCTAGGAACCCAGAGAGGAGACCCCTGTGGTTATCCCTTCTCTAGCTGGAGGTCTGTCCCCTGTTCTCTCTGAGGCCCCTGCTAGCTGTGTCACAGATTAGTCCATATATGGTAATGTGCTGTGTCATTTTCTTTAACAACTCTGATAGTTACTAAGAACATTAGAAGCCTTCGGAGTCAAAGGAAACTCTGGTTCCAAATGAAGAGTGAGGTTAACCCCATTTTAATGTTTGTGCTGTTTACATGGCAGTGGGCCACAGAACATGGAGCTGTCAGAGGTGGAAAGATCCTATGCAACCCTCTTACTTTGCTGTGGGGGAAACAACTGAGAGAGATCTCATGACTTCTCTGAAGATACTTTGCATGTAGCAGCAGACCCAGGGCCAAACTCGGGTGTTCAGAGTTGCAATTGTTTTTCCATCAGTTTAGCCCACTTTCCTTTCACCTCACCCAAGTCCTTGTCTCTTCAAGACAAAGGAGAAAAAGGTCAAAAATAAAAAAGCCGAACTCAGACTATTCAGAAATGTTAGCAGCAGTTACAGCCCCATCTTCTCATATGTTTACGTCTCTCCCAGTGGCATTTTACAGAAATAAGAGCTTTTCCAGACCTCTCCCAGCCAACTTCCAGATTTGGGAAAGCCTGAACGTGTGCACTTTTCTGACTGATTTTACATGAGATTTTGCCACTAAATAGTTACCTCCTCTGTTAGAACAGGTGGTATATACCTAACAATTCATAATCTAAAGTCCTCAAGTCCTATGTATCGATGCAATCTTATGAACATTAACTGTATTAATGTGTGTAAAGCAATTAGTTACACTAATAGTGATATAGGGAAATGAAACTCCCAACCTACTATGTCCAGTACAAGTTTGTGTTCTCTAAAACTGAAGAATGAATTTTAGGAACAATGAAGCTAAAGAATAGAATATATTTATTGAGAGAAAGAAAGCTTCTGTCTGAGAGAGAGACAGAAGGGGTCCCAAGCAGGTTGCCAAGGATTCTGTCTTTTCGGGGGACTTTTATAGAGTAAAATCATGAGATTAGATGGGTCAAAGGTGGGGAAAAATGGGAATTTGCAAGGTGGGCATAAAGTGGGACAGAACTGTGGTCAACCAATAAGATTAATTGCTCAGGTAAAATTGATTAAATTAGGAGCAAATGGGGGAGTGAGTCACGTAGTAAGCGGGCATGCTTAACAGCAGTGACTCTTCCTGGGGGGGGGTAGGATGCTGACTCCTGGCTTCCTCTGGGTAATAGAGAACTATTTGGACTGTGATCCTTAGGATATGGTTGTATTTGCTTTGCCTTTTGTCTTGAGATCTGGCCCACAGCAGGAGGTGATTGTCTCTTCCAAGGCTGCAAAGTATCTGAACTTCTACTCTGGTTCCTTTGAGAGACAAGCCCTGTCTGACTACCTAAAATATTTCTAACTAACTCAGCTGCCTATAACAGTAGTATTACTACTGCTTAGCTCACATCACATAAGATACACCAAAACACACTGAAAATTCCTGGCTCGTTCTCATACCACTGCTCATTCCGAGCCCCTTATACAAGTTATGGAAACCCTGTCCTTTCCCAGAGATCCACTGGTGCTTCACAAATGCTGAGACTTTCTCAAGAAATCAAGACAAGCTCAGAAGCCCAGCTAGCTGAAGATGTTTTATATGCCAGGAAGGTGTGGAATTAAAAAGACAAATGACATGAATCATCCTGGTCAAATGACAGGAATGTTTGGAATCCAGTTTCACAATTGGAGAATTTACATGAATTATCAAGTAAAGCACACTCTGCCTCCTTCTCATGTATTATTTTAACATTCAAAGCCTTTAGTGAAGTTTTTTTTTTTCTTTTGGACACCTAGGTAACTCCTAAAAATAAATTCAAGTTCTTGAAATATTCTAGTTTGCTTTAAGCTTTCTTTGGCTGGTGACTTGGCTATTTTTAGTTTCACAGCCCCAGGTGGTATGGATTTGATCTATCGAATGACCAATGACTGATGATGCTGAACCTGCTCTGAGGGCTCAGCAGATACTTAGGAAAGGTTATTCATGGGCAGGGCCACAGCACCCCAGATGATTGGGACTGGGGACAAACTCATTTAAAGATTCTTGGAACCACAGGGAAAATAGATGATGTGTAGACAACCATGAAGGACACAGTGCATTTTAGATTCAGTCTAGATAAAGAAGAAAGAACATTAAAAGAGCATCAAGGAAAGAAAAAGGAGTTGGAGAAAGAAAATTGCCTTATGGTAGGTAGGACATGTCAGCCTCTGGACTGTTGCCCAGGTGAAGTCTAAAGGTTTAAGGGGCTTGCCTGTCTTGGCCCTGGGTAGTTGTATTTGGCCTTTAGACCCATGGCCTCTATCCTTTGATGATCCATCTTCTCATATTTCCCCCTTCCCCCTCCTGACTCTACTTCAAGTTCACCTTGCCTCAGGCCCTTTTGATCCCTTGGCATTTGCCCAGGCCCTGAGCGCCCTTCCCAGGAACCACAGCTCTTGCCCTTTGTGACACTGTCCTTCAATTTAATCCCAGTAGAGGCTGCCCAGTGCCTTTAGAGGCCTCACACACCACCCATTTCATCTCCCAGCAATGTAGTTTTCTCATAACCATTAGGAGGTTTTTAGCAACTTTTAATAGAATACCAAAACAACAGTAGTCTAAAATATATAAGGACCTTTGTTATTTACAAGAACTCTTCTGGGAGATTGTCATATTGTCATACTATCAACTCAATGATTTCTGTAAATCCGCAAATTCTTTCTCTCTTTCTGCCCTCTGTCATAGTGAATTGGCTTTTCCTTCTTGTGCTGGTTGTCTCAGGTCTGGAAGATGACAGCTACTGTGTCAGGCATCACATTTTGATCAAAGGAAAGTTTAGGCAAGGTATCCATTATATCTATACTTGCTATGGTCTGAGTGTGCTCCCCAAAAGTTCGTGTGTTGGAAACTTAAGTCCCAGTCAATTTGTTAACAGTATTTAAAGATAGGGCCTTTGATAGGTAATTAACATTAGATGAGATGATGAAGGTAGGGCCCTCCTGATGCCATTAGTGGCTTATGGGAGGAGGAAGAGAGACCTGAGCCAACACACTTTGCTCTCCACCCTCATACCAAACAGCTCCAGGAAGAACCTCATAGAAAGCTGAACAGATGCTAGTGTCATGTACTCTGCACTTCCTGCCTCTAGAACTGTGATTCAAAGAAATTTTTACTCTTTATAAATTACTTGGCCCCTCAGGTATTTTGTTATAGCAACAGAAAATAGTTTACCATTTTTCTCTTTGTATTCTTTCATCTATTTGTGCAGCAAAGTTATTTGAGCCCATTAAATATACTAAGGCTTAGAAATGGATAACAAGAATTCTTTCCTGTGGAACTTTTGAGAAAGCAGATAAATAAATAGGTAGTCAGGCTGTGTATAAAGAGGACCATTGCAATCTTATACCCAAAAGTGTCTCAGAGCTCAGTAATTCTAGGTTTATATTAATTGAAGAGCTCAGTAGCTTAATGGGCTGTTAGAAGGTGGGACCTGGCTGGAGGTGGGTAGGAGGAGTGACCAGGTAGGGTTTGTCCCAACTTCTCTGATTAGAAAATGTGGGCTTAGTTCAGCAGTAGAATAGTCATGTAGCAGCTGTGTGGACTTGGATTCCATCTATACTGATGAGAGACAGAGAGAGAGAGAGAGAGAGAGAGAGAGAGAGAGAGAGACAGAGACAGAGACAGAGTCAGAGAGAGAGAGAGAGAGAAAAAGGAGGATGAAGCATCACTGGGGGAGAAAGAAAAGAAAGGAAGTTAGGTAGATTGTGAAGGTCTTTGTAACCTGTATTAGTCACTTTTCCATCAGTGGAGAAAAAAATACCCAACACTGTAATTTGAAAGAGAAGAGGTTTATTTTGGCTCATGATTTTCATTTCATGGTTGGCTGACTCCAAGGTAGAAACAGCATGGTAAAAGGGCAACAGTGATGAATGCTCAGCTCATGGCAGCCAGAAATGAGAGAGAGGAGAGGCAGAAGCAGGAACAGAAGAGGAGGAAGAGAAAGAGGAGAGGAAGAGGAGGGGCAGAGCAAGACGAGGAGCTGGGAACTAGAAAACTGCACCCTCTCAGGTCACTCCTATGACCCACCTCCAGCCAGGCCCCACCTTCTAACTGCCCATTCAGCTACTGAGCTCATCAATGGCTGGGTTCATTGATGGTGCCCCATCAATGCCCCATGGGTCATTGGGTCATGGTGCCCCATGACCCAATCACCTTCCAAATCCTTGAAACTTCTGAGGAACAATTTTAGTCAGACAGATGTGACTTTAAATCCTGGTTCTGCTGTTGACTGGGGGACTATGGGGAGATTTGTAACCCCTGAAATCATCAACCTCACATGTCAGTCCTCAACTAACACTTCTCAGCTCTGGACCCACGCTTCACTGTATGCTCCGTGGTAACAGAGTTCCGTTATTCTCCTCTAAAGTAAGCATAGTTCAGAATGCTGGCAAGATGGTGCAAGGGGAAGAGGTTTCTGTCACTTCAGCACTGCTGCGATTGGTATGAAGGGTACGTGGCCATCCATAGAATCTGCCCCAAATGTGGGACCCTGAACATGCTCTACCTGAGACCTTGCAGCCTCAGTTTAGTGAAAATCTTTCTACAGCCTTCTCTATTTGGAAGACAATGGCCTCTACAGCCTACCTGCATTGGAGGCCTCCCACCTTTACCAACACCCAGGCTCTCACCACAAGTCTCACATGATCTACAGCCACTAGAGGCCTGATGTGTATAAAGTAGTTGTTCCCCCTGTCCACCTCCCACCCCACCCATTCACTGAATGTGACCACTTGGCCCCTGGCTAAACGTGGAAGAGTCATGTGTGACTGGCCAGCAATTCCACTGCAGTCATGGCTTGGCTCAGTGAGCAAATTGCTGGTTTCTGCAGTCTGGTGACCTAACCACACCTTCTCCTTCTCCTTCTGCACCTCTTCCAAATTCATCCTTTCCTGTTACTTTTCCTCAACCTGATGTGCCAGAGAGACTCTCCTTGTGTATTATGATGCTCTTCCATCCTGGTTACCAGTTTTTTACATTTGCCTGCCTTTATATAACCCACTGTGTGGTTTCTATCTCTTAATTTGAGCCAGACCATTCACTTCATCAGTAAAGAAGAGGTAAGGGCATCTTCATTTCAGATTTATTTTTATGAGAAAAACTTCATAAAGCATATAGCTCAGAGCTCTGCTCAATTTCCTGTTTGCTTTGGGTCTACTTTCTTTTTACAGAAAAAAAGAGAAACTAATGTTGGTAAGTACCTTCTGGATACCAGGCACTATGCCAGGCCCTTGGCAGGATGGTGCTGACATATATGTGGTTAGCTTCAGAGGAGGTCACAGAGGATCATAGTATAATATACTACTATAATGTTAACAAGGCCGTAGTGCATTAGGCTGAGCTACAAACCCAGGTTGCCAGTCCTTGTAGTCCACACACCACACAACAGTGGGCTCCCTATTGGATCCCCAAACATTCCTTCTTTTCACCTGAGTGAGAACAATCTTCACAGACAATAAACCCCCTTGAGTCTTATCACTCATTCCATGATGAGGGTAGTCAAGTGGGTGCAGCATCATTTGCTAGTCTTCCTTTTGTCTTCCCTTGGGTAACAGAGCTACCCCTAACTCATCAGAAAGCCTAGTTTGGGCTGGAGATTTAGCTCAGCAGCATAAGCACCTGCATGACAAATACAAGGTTGTAAGTTCTATCCCCGCTTTAAAAAAAAGCCGTTTTCCTCTCTATACAAGCTGGCTGCTAAATGAGGGCCAAACAACCTACTCTTAGAACTGATGCTATAAGCCTTGACAAGTAGGAATTGGGCTATTAAAGCTACACTTTGAAAAAATCCTGTTGCTTAAAATAAAACGTATGGGATTTCCTATCAGCAGTGGACCAGTTATATGGTTTGTTGCTTGACTCTAACGTCCAAGGACCAAACAATCTTTGTTCACTGTGCTTTCTCAGTGCTTAGAATGGTGCCTGGGATACAGTAGATACTTACTAAATGTTTGTCAAAGGGGTGAATTTAAGTAGTCAAGGAATCACCATATGTCTGTTATCACCATATGTCTTGGGTTTCACTAACGTATTTTAAAATAGGATTTTATTTTAAAAGAAAGAGGAACATGACAATTTTATAGATCAAGGTATGATATTAGGAAAAGTCCAGGGACCAAATTCACTCTAATTGTAAGTTACTTGCCTTGTATTTCATGTTCTTTTTACATTAGTCTCTTCTAGATTTCAGCCTAGGTGATATGGTAGTTCAACAATGAGCAGTAAAAATAAAGGTATCATCTTAGTAGGTATCATAGAAGCTTTTCAAACAAAGCCTTTTAGAAAATATTACCTGGTGCCTGGCAGAGAATTCTTCATGTGGCAGCTACTCCACAAGTGTCTATTGGCACCGATGAGACTGTGATGACAGCAAGACCTTAAAATAAAGGACCGACAAAAATAGTGTGAATTCAGGCAAAATAGAAATGACTGAGAGAGGTAGGGGTGATTTTTGTTTTTGTGGTTCTGGAAATTGAGTTTAGGACCTAGGCTAAGTAAGTGCTCTAGGCTAGGTAAATGCTCTACCACTGATATACATCCCCAGTGCTTTTAAATTTTTATTTTTATTTTGGAGACAGGGTTTTGCTAAATTGCATGGGTTGGCCTTGAACTTATGATTATCTTGTTTTAGTCTCCTGAGAGGCTGAAAGGGCAGGAATGCACTACTGTGCCCAGCTGGTGGTGATATTTTTGATTGGGAAGACTCTACACATCCCAATCATGACCAGGAAGCTGCCCATGCTTTTTGTGCTTAAAAATTAGGTATATTTGTGCTATAGCTCATAAAAACTCTGAACCAAAATAACCAGTAAAAAGAATACTGTCTTTCTGTGTTACAGACTTTCAGATACATAGAGGAAACCATTTCGGGGAGCAAAGATTTCTGTATATTTCATCTGTTATTAAACTCTGACACTTGTATGTATGTGTCTGGTACCAGGGATTGAACTCACGACCTTGTAATTGCCAGGCAGGTATTTGTGCCACTGAGCCATACTCCCAGTTTATCTTTTATTTTTTGTTTTAAGACAGAGTCTTGCTAAGCTGTCTAGGCTGAGCTCAAACTTGAGACTTCCTTGCCTCAGCCTCTCAGCATAGTGGAATTACAGGCACACATCACCATGGCCAGCTTCTTTGACATTCAAAAAAGTCCATTTTCTTATTTCTCTGAAATTATCTACTTCTTTTCCCTTTTCCATCTTACTATCATCAGAGAAACAAAAGATTTAGAAAGAGAGTAAACCAGGATTTGAGCCATCAATAATTATACTTAGAATTCTTGTTTAAATAGGATTAGGCACAGATGAAAGTTTAATCCCTTTTGAATACAGAATTTTAATGGGTGAGCTGGGGTGGAGCTATCTCAGTCAGTACCTGATTATTCATTTATTAATTCTTCTAACAAATACTTATTAAACACCTACTATGTGCTAATCACTACACTGAGCTTTGAATACAACATAGAATGAGAGCACCTTTCTGATGAGGCTTTGCCTGTTTTGTATCTCCATTGCCTGGAACACTGCCTAGTACATGGGAGGGAGTCAATAAATATTTGTTAAATCAGTGATGCCAGCCTATGTAGAGTTCATACTAACTTTCTTCTTGTTCAGTTAGCAGGGGTTTTTCATGGCGAAAAAAATTGCGTATTTAGAAATAGCCAAGTGGATTCAGTTTAGATGATCCCAATTTTGTTGGCAACGTCCAGAGTGTTGTGATCAAAAGTCAGTCACATACCCCTTCTTCTCCCCATCAGGCCCAATCAGGGTACTGACCTTGGCCACGTCAGTGTCACAGAGCTTCCTCACAGCTTGTTGGATCTGGTGCTTGTTGGCCTTGACATCCACAATGAACATGAGTGTGTTGCTATCCTCTGTCTTCTTCATGATGACTCCGTGGTCAGGGGGAGTTTGGTGATACCACCGCGGTCAAGCCTGTTTCTCCTGGGGGTGTGCTCTCCAGGCTATATAGGGTGTCTCTGGAGCCAGTGTCCTGGGATGGCGGAAGGTGGGCAACATGCAGACCTTCTTTCCATGGGTGTCGATGCCTTTCAGCACCGCCTTCTTACCCTTTAGAGATTTTGCTTTGGCTTCTGCTTTGGGAGGGCAGGATCTTCCTTCTTGGTCTTCCACACCATCTTAGTTAAAAAACAAAACAGCAGTTTATGCTAATAAAGTTGGAGTTAAATGAATCTCAGTGTAGCTTAAAAAACAGAAAATATGAGGCAAATGATTAGTGGGCAGCAGCGTGGGGAAAAGTTGAGAGAGGAGCTAGTAAGTTGTTGTCCTGTTTCCCATTGGCAGTTGGTACAGACATTGATGGACACGTAGGAAGGCCCATTCTCAGAGGTGGTTTATAGAAATAATCTTCAGGGCTTTGGAACGCCCTGTGAACTCGGACATTTCAGCTTAGGCTTATGTTGGCCTAAAAGTTTCAAGAGACCAGAATTTAGTCAGAGTTGGCTGTTTTTTGAACAATATCCAATATCGTACATCATTCAGATAGTGCCACAATGGATTCGGGCCTAAGATTGTGCGATTTCTTCTCTGTATACCCTTCTCCTTTCCTGCTTCCTCTTTTCCTCTCCTCTTTTCTTCTCCCTTTTCCTCTTTTCCTCTCCCTTCTTTCTCAACAACCTAAACAGTCCTGAATTCCCTATGTCTTGTGGAGGTGGTTGCCCACTTCAGAACCTCTTTTGAAAGCTTTGTGCTATTATCTGTTTGTTTCTTCTTTGTAAGGAGTCTTTGTCTTATACTCTGAGTAACTGCTTTTAAAATTATCATACACAATGCATTAGCTATTGTTATTCTCTTACTATTTTGTTATGAAATTTTGTTCTTTGTTCTTATAAAGTAAAATTTTAAAAAGTCCAGGAGTGTTTCCATATAACCTTTTCTGGACAAAATGATTGGCAGTCATAACTCTATTCCCCCATTGGAAGTGGGCTCAAACAACAGGTCTCTTTCTGTTCCTTAGAAACATTATTAACCAGCAAGCTGCCATACTTTAAGGACACAGGTACTATACATTTCATTTATAGCAATCATGTGAAATGTATCATCCTAGAAAGATGAACACAGCATTTGTGACATATTAGATCAAATTGACAGTCAATTTATTTGCTTTGTTCCTCAGAAAGAGTAAAAAAAAAAAAAAATTAAGCCATAATTGCCAGGAAGCATTTTGGTCATAATGGCAAATTTGTACAGGGACCTCCTGGAACATATAATTGCTGAAATTTGCAGTTTCCTAAGAAGTCCCTAAGAGAGAGAGTTTGAGGTTAATATTTAGATTTCAGTCATTCCTGCTCCTCTTGTTATCCATTATTACAGTCATCGAGGATTAACACTCTTGGGACTGCAGTTATGTCCCATTGTGGGATCTCCCAGGAACAATTCTATTAATACCACTTTTCATCTTCCTAGGTGCAAATTCAGGGGACGGTCAGGGAAAGAATCTCTCCCAGCCAGATGCCAGCTTTCTTGGAGCCTATTGGGGAGGAGCCTCTACTCACAGGGACCACAAAGAATTTCCTCTCCAACACAGGAAGAATCCACAAGGAAGATGCATCACTGGCCCAATACTTGGAGGTAGAAAGATGTCCCCAAGGTCCACAGCAGGAAGAAAAACAGGAAAGAAACAGCACCACAACTGGGGGTTCCTGGGCAGACTTAGAACTTGAGCTAAGTACTCCAAAAACTAATGGAGGAAATATGTCCCTGGCTGTGCTCTCAGTGCATCATCCCCGAGATGCTAGCACTGAGCCTGAGGCCCTCTCTGTTGCTTCTTCTGAGCCCACAGATACCGCTCTTGCCTTGGAAAATGTGTGCAGTGGGTCAAGAGAGAGAGAAGCAGCATGTGTGATGGAGTGTTTTGAAGCCGGTGACCAAGGAACATGTTATGATACCATGGATTCTCCTGCTGGAACACTAGTTGATAAATATTTGCCTCAAGATATTTGCTCCATGGGCTCTGAGCTGACAGAAGGTCAAAGCAAAGTATGTGATTTATATTCTCCTGATGACAAGACACTGGCAGTTCTTTTCCAAACACAAGGTTCTGAGTTTCCACAGTACACAGGCGACAGCAGCAAGGATAGAAACACAGCAGACTCGCCTCTTTTTGTCAGTACTTTTACCTGGAACATGTCACAGGAGGCCACCAAAAGTGCCAGAAGGGAAAATCTAGCCAAGGTGGAGACTTCCACTGCCATCTTGTCCTCCACAGCATCGACTGACTGGGAGAGGCCAAGCCCACAGCACTCAGGGTGGGTTGGGAAAGCTCAGCCCCTTTCTGTTGAGAAAAACTCTTTTGTACACTTTGGGCAAGGTGATGAGAGTCCTAGGATCTGTGCCTCAATCATCACAGACACCCCGGCCAGTCATAGTTCAGTTGTGAATTTACCTCAGGAGAAGCCAATAGCATTAACAGCAGTAACGGTTAATGCTGAGTGTCTGCAAGAGACCAGAAAGATTGAGGGAGTACCAGCTGATACTGCTGCCACCAAAAGTCACCCAGCCAAATATGTTGTTTCAGTTTCTGTGAACAACCTTCCAAGTGGTGCACAGGAGAATTCACCTGGGGCACCAGATGAAAATAATCCCACATTTCCTTCCAGTGGACAGTTCGGTCATGTTTTCAGTGGCCTCACAACTGAATCTACTAAAGAGTTACTTTGTGTGGCCTCCAGTGTGTCTGGAGTCTGTGGCAGCCATACTCCCCTACTCCTGGAGGCAGAGGGTTCCTGTAACAATCTTCTTCTTCAGACTGATAACCAGGCTAGAAATAAGAGCCAGATTGTGGTCAGAGAAGACCAAAGCCTTGAAGAGGATTTCCAAGAAAAAGGAAGTGAAACAGAGAAAGGACTCCAACCAGAGAGTCAGTTCCACCAGGGTTCTTTTTTAGCAGATGATTTCCAAGAAAGTTTGCTCTCTACATCTGCGATACAAGACAAAGCTAACCCGATGCCCTCAGAATACTCCCTTGTGAACTGCAGAGATGAAAGAGAGCATAGATCAGGCCTGGGGACCGATGTCTCCATGGTGGCAGAAACAATGGTAGAAAAAGATAGCCAGGCACTAAGCAATGTTCCATCATTGTCTGAAATCCTGCAGGAGGAATCTGAAGAGACTGGACAAGGAAATTGGAAATTGGGCAAGAAGCTGAAGATTATAACCTTAGAAGCTTCTATTTCTGAAATCTGGCCACCAACACAAGTAATGGAGCTGGAGTACAAGGAGGCAGAACCTAGTCCCGTACTCCCTGACTGGCCTCGGGCTCTACCTGATGCTCCACAGGCAGACGCTGCCTTGCCTGAACAGGATATGGCAGTCTTGCTTTCCAGTCCTCAGGATGAGACTGGTTCAGCCCTTGCTGACCACAGGGAAACCCATGAGGGCAATGTGCCTTCAAGCACCACATACCAGACGGGTCTTTCATCTCAGGATTTGAATCAACCAGCATTCCTGGACTCATCCATGGATACCATTGATGAAAAGGAATTGTGGGTCACGGATTCATTATCAGAGGTTTCTAGAACTGGGTGGAAAGAAAATGCTAACAGCATGAGTCAAGACCAGGTGGAAAGCCAGGTCCAGGTGGATCACTTGGCCTTCTTTAAACAGTTTCTGGCCTTGCCTGGCATCCTAGAATCCTCTGTTGATCCCATTGATGACACAGGTAGGATGGAGTGTCCCAGGACTGAGAAATTTGAGCTCTCTGATCTCACACTGGAGGTCATCAGAGAGGAGGGAAAATTGACTGTTGGAAATGTGGATCAGAGAGTAGAAGTCCAACCTGCCATTCTGCAAATTCCATGTTCCCAAAACAGTGAGGAGACCATTCCAAACAAAAACAGAATCAACCAAGACCAAGTAGACAGCAACAGAGTAGAAGCTGAACAAAGTCAACATAGTGAAACAAAAGTGGAAGTCCAGCCTACCATCTGGCAAGATCTATGGCCTACTGCAGGTGAGCAAAGAATTCCAAGTGTCTGCAGCATTAGCCAAATACAAGCAGGCAGTGACAGAAGCTCAGGGGAGGCTGAACAAAGTAACGAGAACAAAGCTGGATCTATTTGCCCCATTTCATCTGCTAACTGTCTTACAATGATGACTCAGGTGTCTTCTGGAGTTGATTTTCACAACTCCACCAGCCAAAGTCATGATCAATTTGCAAATGACTTGGCTGAGCCCCATAACCATCAGCATCTATTTTCTGACTTGAAGGAAATGGGAATTATTGAGAATGAGTTTAGGAAACATGCACCCTCTTCTAGTGATCTTACGCAACTGCCTTGCATCTCATCTCCTAAAGGGAACATCACACACTTTCCAATAAGCTGTAGAATTGAGGAACTGAAAAGAGAGAAGCCTCAAGTTGGGGAGCCCAAACTCCCAAGTTCATCTGGCTCCACGTCAATGACTTTGGCTTTCATTTCAGGAGAATGTGAGTCAGAGAAATCCCCCGGGTTCCTGCGGGAGCAAAAGGGCTCCACCCTGAGCAGTGGGAAAAAGCCAAGGGAGAAGGAGAAGCCCAGCCACATGGCCTCACAGACTGGCAAACTACAGGTGGCTCAACCAGTAGTGCCCAGGTCAGAAGAGGTCAAGAAGAAGCAAGAAACTCCAGGAAGTGGACAGTTAGCTGAGGGAGTAAAGAAGAAAATACTGTCCAGGGTGGCAGCCTTGAGACTGAAATTGGAAGAGAAGGAAAATGCCAGAAGAAACTCAAGTCTTCTTAGAAAGATTCCTAAACTTGAAAAATCATTGTCACACACTGATGAGAAAAAAGAGCCCCAAAAAGCACCTTGCAAAAGAGAAGGAAAAGGTGAGGCTCTGTTGATTCTATCTTTATTAAAGTTTGGATGTATAAGACCAGGTGTAAAGTTCTTACATCCTCTTGAGCCCTCTGCAATTCAGGCCACTGTCCATCATGTGGACATTTGATGGTGGTGACCAAGTGGCTTAAGCCCTTAGGTCCATGATGTCACACTTCTGCACACATCAAGATCACTGGCAGCTTGTTAAAGTACACACTGCTGGGGCACGTTGTTTCTGATTTAAGGGAGGGATGAGTAGGGCTCAAAAATTTGTACTTCTAAACCAGATGTGGTGGCGCAAGCCTGTAACACCAGCTCTCTGGGAAGCTGGGGCAGGAGGATTGTAAATTCAAGCCCATCTTGCACAATTTAGTGAATTAGCAAGACCCTATCTGAAAAAGAAAGAAAAGACTAGAGATGTGTGAAGACCCCTGGTTCAATCCCCAGTGTAGACATATACATACATAAAATAATCTACACCGCTCCTAACTCCCCAGATGGGAAAAAGCACACCTGAGAATTGCTGCTAAAGGCTTCCTGTAAGTGTTTGATGGGAGTGTGATTAAGAGGTCTTTCTGTTTAATTATCCTTTTTAAAAAATCTATTTAAAAGAGAGGGACAGAAGCATTAATCACTGGAACTAATTAATATAATTAAATAGACCACACACTAGGCAGGATTTATGAAAAGAAATATTTTGGTACAAAGTGGGATGCTCCTCTTTAATCCTTGATTTTCATTGAAAAATGGCTCAGTTGAGACTCAGCTGAAACCCTTCAGTTGGTTTCTCTTTCAAATTTAAGTCTAAAATTTCCTTCCAACTCATCCTTGCCATTATTCTAACCTTTGGGATCTTTGTTTAGATTTCAGCCCTGGTGAGATGCAAAAGTCCTTTAAATTGCAGTTACTTCTTACTTTGCTTAGGGGTTTGATTCAGCCCCAAATTCAACCTTCAGCTAGAAACTAGCTCTTCCACCTCAGAGCTCCCCTTCCCTTCCTGTGCCACCTGGCAGAAGTCAGAAGAGAAAATACTGCAGCAAGGTCAGCGACCGTGCTTGCTAGTGAGGAAAGCTCTGGCTCTTTTGGATCTAAAGGAGAAATTTTCTCCTCTCTTAACCCAAATCCTTGAGTCGGGATGCTGGTGTTTTTTGTTTCCTGCCCCCCTCAAATGGATCCTCGGTCTTTGTTGCTAAAAGAATTAAAAACAAAACCATGTCGTGAAGGTGGGAGTAATCAAGGACCTCAGTCCACATATTTTTGCTGTTTTTGGAGAGTCTCGCTAGTTCAGGCTGGCCTTGAACTCACTATGTAACTCAGGCTCGTATACTTTGAATTTGGGACAGCTCCTCCTGTCTCAGTCCCCCAGTGCTGAGAGTATAGGTGTGCTCTAAAATGCATGGCTACTCCATGTATTTTTAAACAAATCTAAAGAGCATGGAGGAACTAGGTGTGTAACATAGCCTGCAATCCCAGCACTTTGGGAAGCTGAGGCAGGAAGACTGCAAGTTTGAGCCCAGCCTGGGCAATAGAGACTTAGCAAGACCTGTGTCAAAGTAAAAATAAAAAACAGTCTGAGACTGTGTAGCTCAGTGCAAAGGGCCTGGGCTCAATCTCCTCAGTATTACACACACACACACACACACACACACACAACCACCATTTTATTTTATTTTTTTTGGTACCAGGGATCAAACTCATGATCCCTTGGTTGCCAGGCAGGTACTTGTGCTGCTGAACTAAATACCCAGCCAACATCAATGTTTTTTTAAAAATTAAAAAAAAAAAAAGTTTCAGCCCAGAGAAGAATAACGTATTTAGAGTTCTTACGTATGATTTTTCAGCATACTTTTAGGAAAGAGGATGATCCAGGGACCTGGGGCTGTTGAAGAGTTTGAGTTGAGCCTAGCACCACCTCCCCCAGGTACAAGCAGCGGCCAGGCAGGGAGTGCAGCATTCTGGGAGGGCACAGGGGCAAGCAGGCACTGAGGGTGGTGGCCTTGTGGGGACAGCCCTGCCAAAGGCCTCAGAGTAGTGACAGCTGAAGACTTGTCCAGGCCAGACTAGCTCAACATGGTAGTGAAGGGCTGTTCCTAGTGCCGCCCGGGGAAGTGGAGGCCTTTGAGAGCAAAGATTCAGAGCAGAGGTTTTTGCAGGTGTTTTGAGGCCCTCGGAGAAGAAGCTGTAACATGGTGGATTCCAGCATAGATTAGGAGTCCAGTCGCTTGAGTCCAAGTCTGGCCTCCACCAGGCACTGGGCAGCCTTGGGCAAATGCTTCGAGTGAACTCTGGGAACCTCTTTTCCTCACCTGAAAAAACAGAGGTGCTGATAATAAGACTCATCTCAGCATCAAAATGCAAAGCAATAAGAAAGGTGCCTGGCTGTTTAAAAAATATTAAATTAAAATGCAACTTTCATGCTTAGTATCATGCTCATGAAATAAGAACTTATTTCAGACAAAGATCACTGTTTTGGACTTAGTGCAGTGCCAGCCTAGCTTGCGAAGAGTGGTTCTTGCACACCCAGCCTGCCCTGACGGGAGGTTGGAAGCTATTTGCTGTAGGAACAGCCAGGGGACCCTCACGTGAGCCCCTCTGAATCAACAGTGAAAGGTGTGGCTCTGTCATACCTGGCTAGGTCCTTCCCCTGCCATCCTTTCCAGCTGTGGAGGAGTTGTCCCTCGGGCTGACCTCTCTGGTGAGGTGTGGGCATTTCCTTGCTAAGGAAAGACAGAACAGGTGGCTGGAACCCTGGCAGCCACGTTTTCAGGCTTTCAGCTTTCTGCTCGAACGACAAAGCAGTGTAGGCTGTTCCGCTGAGAGAGCTTTTACTTGACTGGTAAATGACTGCGTGGCCACTAGTTTATTAAGGACACGCTATTTTATACGGTGACCCCAGTTAGTTATGGTAATGAGCATGGTGAGGATTTATCTAATAAGAATCTGCTGTGTGCACTCAGCCATAAGCACCAACGCAGATGAGAAGTGACAAGAAAAAAAAGATTTTCTTCTGGCATTTACTATTTGGGACAGCAGCGTTTTTAGGGCCTAACCTTGACCATGACCTGCTTTTTTTTATTTTTTATTTTTATTTATTTATTTTTTTATTTTAAAGAGAATAAAACAAAAGGGGGCAATACAGAGCAGATCAGAACAGGACAACATAGGCAACACAGTACTTTACATTAAGACAACTGGACATCAACAGTAGCTAACACCATATCTCTTATTCTGCTATAGTTGAGCATAGTTTCAAATACAATAATATCAAACATAACACAATAGTATAAAGCCATGCTTAGAGTGAAAGAATTACGGGGCTTTCTGAACCGAATAACAGAAAATGATCAATGGGTACTATAATATCTCATTTTCGATAAAAAAATTTTTTTTCGTTTAAACTATCACACATATTCAAATTCCAATAAGGCACAATGTGATAGATAGAACCAACGGTAGTAGAACAAAAAAACATGGTAGGACTTCTAAGAAGGATGATATTATTTTTGACTTACTATCTTCTAATTGTCCATGATAGGTGTCTATGACAGATTCCTCAAGAATGTACTTTACTAGTAAGCACTCAAAGGCTTGTCCTTTTTGTTTTTCTAGTGTTAGCCACAGCAATTTCAGTTCTCATTCCTTCTGGACGTAGTGGTTCTTTTGAGCCCTGGGTCTCATCACTGCTCTGGGTAGTATGCTCCAGAACCTGGAGGGACCTTGACTGTGTATACTCAGTAGTCTGGTACCCATCCTGTCCTTCTCAGAGTGTCCCAAATGTAATACCTCCTCTACCACATCACTGGTGTAGGTGGGCGTGATTTGGGTGATTCTGAAAAAATAACCACGGAGTTACCTTTATTTTTGGCATCCAAAGCTTATACAATGAAAATTTCATATGTACCAAAAAAAAAAAATCTCTTATATTCCCTCCACATTTGGCCAGACCTAGTGACACTCCTAAGTCTCTTTGCTCTTTTGTATTTCTACTTCTCTTTCTCACAGCAGGATCCTTCCCAAAGTCCCAGGGCCCCTTGCCAGAATCAGCTTTCTGTCTCCCAAAGCCCACCATTCAGATCTGCACCCATTTTATACCCTTCCCTCCCCCTCCAAATGGTCTCTGTGTTCTACATGTGCAACAGCCTTAGGAACACTTACTTGTCCCCAAATCACCCATTAAGACTGCTACTGTGTAGCACTGGAAGGATCTATGAGGAAACGGCCCAGATGAGGAAGTAGCCTTGGTCAAAATTCCTAGACCAAGCAGCGAAAGCTGTGTATCTGATGAATCTCAGCCAGGGTGGGAGCTTCAGGGCCAAATGAACCAAAATGAGGCTTGCCATCAATAGAGATTTAGTAGATTTCACCTCTGGGTGTGGCACCTGGCTCCTGTAATATTGTTAGTGGTCTCAGCTACTCTCTGATTGAGGGGTTTGGTACCCAACCAGTCCATTGCCACTTCCCTGGGATAGAATTAGCTTTTAAACATGAAGCCTGCTTTCCAGATCTCCTTTAGGAAACAGGAAGTTCCCTTAACACATCAACTATTTCTAATCTCTGCTGCGACCTAGGAAAAGTGGGAAGTCGCTTAACAGATCAACTATTTCACAATTGTGGGTTTTGAGAAAATGAAGTAAAAAAAAAATCCTCCGTATTGATATTTAACTGTGGATTACGTAGTGTTCGTATGATACATTCTTTCCGTGTGGTTATGGAACTTGGAATGTAATAAACTGACACCACATTTCCAATAATTTCACTGTTTACCAAATCATTCTGGTGCTTTGACCAAGTGGACTGTCCTTTTCTTGTTCTAATGTCTATGCTGCCGCCCACTGGCTGCTCTGACTAATTACACATTTGGTCGGCAAGCCAAACTCTGATCGTTGATGAAAACGAGAGGTGACATTCAAGAGTCTCAGCCCGATCTACGGGCATCATTTTACGGGCATCATTTTCCTATGTTTCCTATTTCATTCAAATAGATGCCTCTTTGCAATGAGACTGACATCAGACATTACTTCAGTCCATCTTTAGCAAAGACACAGTGACTGGGTGGGTGGGGAGGACAATGGATGAATGTTATTCAACAAATAATTTATTTTTGAATAGACTTTTACATCTGTGGGGCTTAACCACAGCTACTTAAATAATCCAGATTTTATTCTACTCTGGAATTTCAGGTTTCTACTTTTGATTTTAATCATGTGGTAATTATCTGAGAGCATCTAGGCCAGGGATATAACCTGTCTGGCAAGTGCAAGTTCAATTGCCAGCTTTAAAAAAAAAAAAGCATCTTTATTTTCTTTATTTCCCTTGGGTGTTAAAATCTATATATTTGTATTCTGCTCTATACTTTTTAAAAAAATTTCCACTCCTTTAAAAATTTTTCTCTAGTTCTATTTCACTTTGAACATTACAGATCTTGCCTAGGAATTTTAAGTAATGAAAAGAAGGAGTTTTCTGTTATCTTGAGTTGTTAATTTTCCTACTGTTTATGTTTAAGCAAGTCATACCTCATCACCCACTCAGTTTCCTCATTCATAAATTGGGGTATTATCTCTGTTCTTGGAACTGTTGTTAAGAATTAAATGAGATGAAATGGGAAAGTCTTGTGCCTGCACTGACCCACAAATCTCTTATTTCTAGCTCCAGTATTACTGAAAAAGATCCAAGCAGAGATGTTCCCTGACCACTCTGGAAATATAAAATTGAGCTGCCAGTTTGCAGAAATTCATGAAGATTCTACTATCTGGTGGACAAAAGATTCCAAGTTAATAGTCCAACTGCAAAGAAGGTGGGATATTGGCTCCTGGTTGCTTTTTTCAATTGTTAACTGCTTGTTTCTTAGTGTAGTTGTAAAATAAAACAATAAATTACATAGTGAAAAGACAAATTGAAGCAGATTCTCCACCTACTGTATTTGAGCAATATAAGAATGAAATTCAGATATCTGCACAGGGAATACCCTGGAAGGTTCTTTCCTTGGTTCTGCCACCCTGAGTTCTGTGTTGTTCTTAAGAAGTCGCAGAACCTTTCATTAGAGTTTTAAAATGAGGAAACATATCAAATAATGTTCTATCCTGAGGGTCTGTGACACCTAGGTTAAGGAACTGTCCTCCGGAAGTCTATATATTTTGCTTAGGTATGTTTACTGTTTCATGAATTCCCATTAATGACAAAGGTCAAATAAAGCTAAGCAAAGCACTTGAAAGGAAAAAAATCCATGAAGTTACAGAGAAGTAACAGCTACCGAGGTTGACAAGCAGCCCTCTTTAAGATGGGAAGACCTATTTATTTCCGGGTCCCCAAGAGAGGCGATAGAAGAGAGAGGTAAGAATGAAAATCACTGCCAAGAAGACTTTGTGTGGGGTGAGTCTGGCGTATGGCTCCTTAAAGCACCTTCTTGCTTTATCTGATACACTCTGGAAACAAATCAACAGGTTCAGTGGAAACCAGCATAATTCATGCAACCCACAGAAGCTTAGCTCTGCCAAACGAGGTGTCCCAAGTAGACTGAAAGAGTGTGAAAATCTGAGCTTTCCTATTAATTAAATTAAACAATGTCTGCTTGAAACAGGTCTGGACATTATTCCCCAAATGCAGCCTTGGAAGACTTGAGCTATAGTTTCATTTCTGTTAACCTCACTCCAGAAAATCCAATTGGATTGTGATTGATATAATAACTGCTTGACCTAAAATGTCATCCTTACTCTGCTTGTCTTATGTATGCTTTAAAAAGTTGAAGTGGAAAAAGAGTAGTTTGGTTTTTAAATCAAGGAGTTTCCTAGAACTTTGTCAAAAAGTACTAATTATTCATTTTAATTATTTTCTGAAGTTGTCAGCCAAGAACAATTAACCAGAGGTTTCAGTGTTTTTCAATTAACCAGTCTTTCTCTAAGCTCAGAACTGGTATTTAAATTTTCCAGACTCTTTTTCTATTTGAGGCATATTTATAAAAACCTAACCTCTCACTAGGGAGTAAATGTCACTAGTAAGGTTGAAAGGTCTTTAAATTCTCTGTGATGTTCGTTTAATTTCTTGTTGGCAGTAGCTTTAGTTGAACCTATTTGCTTTCTCCACACTTACACTTGAAAATATTTGGGAGTCATAAATGTTTTGTGTATTAAAAGACCATTTACATTCTTCAGAATATTAGATAATTTCTCTCAGCTCTACTTCGAGCAGAGTGTTTCTTTTCACATGCTCCTCCATGAAGTATTTCACTGTCTTGTGTTAGCTTTCTACCACTGTAATAAAATACCTGAGACAATTAACTTGTAAAGAGAAATGGTTTATTTGGTTCACAGTTTTGGAGAGCCCAGTCCAAAATCATGAGCTTTGGGCCTCTGGTCAGGGTGCTGGAAGACAATGATGGGAAGCATGTGGTCAAGCAATCTGCTTACCTCATGGCTAGGAAACAGAAGAAAGGGCTATAGTCTCTTGATGCCCTTTGGGGGACACCTCCAGTGTCCTAAGGACCTCCTGCTGCAGGCCTCTTCTCCTAAGGTTGATAGCACCTTCGAAAAGCACCACTCTGGGGACCTTTCCGGGACAGTCAACATCCAAACAGTAACCCTCATCAAAGTATAATTTTCAAAGAGGTGAAATCTCTCAAGTGTAATATGATCATGCAGCAAAGTTCTTGCCCTCATCAGATAACATAAGATGGTGAAGCTGTTCAAATGAGCAATTGAGAAACAGAAATTTATACAGTAATCAGGCAAAGGAATGTGGAAATAAATTTTTTTTTTCGTGGCACTGGGGATCGAACTCACGACCTCACGCTTGCCAGGCAGGCGCTTATGCCACTGAGCTAAATCCCCAGCCCAGGAAATAAATTTTTAAATAGCTATAAAACTGGTCAATGTTAGACAGATCGTAAATCTTGGAGGTTATCTTTTCCATTGCACAGAAAACTACAGGTTAACTCATCACTGAGGATTGGCTAGAGGGATTCTGTGTAAATGGCGAGTAGCAAAGTCAAGCACAAGAGCCTTCTCCTATAACTAACCAATGACAAACTGGCTGAATGGTAACCTTCAAGGGAAGTGCAACCTCTCCCTCTCTCTCTTTGTCCAAGTTCTGGATACTTCACAAGCAAGTTTGAAAGTTCATTGTCAGAAAACTTTTTTGTAGCCCAAGGCACTGAAGAAATTGAGAAGAAAGTAGAGGCATGTTCTTCCTGCTTGGGTAGCAGTTACTTGTCCTGGTTCCATGGAGATCTCTGGTCCCATCCAGTGCTTCTGGTTACCTCTCTCCACTCAGGAGAGAGTGGCACTTCCAAGTGTCCTGAACTTTAAACAGAGTCCACATAGAGTAAGCTGGCTGGCCACTGAGCAAGGTCTTGGAGCACAGGTCACATCATTCTTGCTGGACACTCAGCAAATGATAGGCTGGCTTTCGCTGAAGGCAGGATCTCACTGGATAGTCTTAGGAAGGACTTCTCAGTCCGGGCTGGATGGTATGTGGTGGGTGCTGCCAAGTGTCCCTTGCTCCTTAGCTCCTGATGATGGGTGCTGGGCAGTCTCAGAGCAGTCTCCATCCAGGTTGTACCCCTTTCCCTCTAGCAGAGCTCATACGTTTGATTGCACTCTAGTCACCGACTTCTTTTGCGTTTTTCTCCACAACTGATTACCACTCCTGTTGTGTCCTGCAAGCATTTAGCCATATTTCTCCTTAATAAAAAAACTATACATTCCTTTTGGGGTAACTTGATATGAAACTTAGCTTTCTGGTCTTGGTTTGAAAGGTAAAAGTTACTTTTCACTTCCATTGTCATTTTCTGTTTATCTGTTGCCTCCCAAACTAGATGCCCCTTAATGGCAAGGACTGTTGTCACTCTGCCACCTATCATTAAATCTTCCAGTACTGAACACATAGAAGTCCTCTTTGGGACATAGAGAGGTGATTTT
The DNA here is from genome assembly GCA_004027295.1 of Dolichotis patagonum. Taxonomy (NCBI): domain Eukaryota; kingdom Metazoa; phylum Chordata; class Mammalia; order Rodentia; family Caviidae; genus Dolichotis; species Dolichotis patagonum. Next base: position 82,135 of record PVJX010001836.1, read on the forward strand.
CTCTCATGGTGAAAGCCTAGCAATGCTATTGCTCCCACACTAGTGGCTCATGACCAATCACAAGATGAAGTCTTTTGCTAAATTGTCACATATCTGATGTCCATTACTCCTCAAGACACATCTAACAGGTGATCCTGCTCTTCCCAGGGCCACACACAAGACAGCTGAGGGTGAAAGACTATATGCCAAGAGTAGCCTTGGGATTGGAATCCAGGGCCTTTTGCTCTTCAGGCATTGTTCCCAGAGGAAACCCTTGGGTGGAAGGCAGGGTACTATGGTTTAGATATAAAAAGCCCCACAAAATTCTCATGTAACTGTAAGGTGATTATGAGGGTGCCATACTCATTAGTGGATTAGTCTGTTGATGAGTTTGGAGCTTACTCTGTTGTTTCAAAATGGCACTCAGCCAGTCAACATGGGGTAACCCAGAAGGATGGGTTCTTGTTCCTCCTCCTCCTCTGTCTTCCTCTGCTTGCTGCCTGCTGTGGGAAGAGCAGTTATCTTCTCCCAGGCTCTTCTGTCATGCTGTTTCTGCCTTGGGGCCAGCTAATTTTTGAACTGAAGCCACAAAAACTGTGAGCCAAGTAAACTCTTCCTTTAAGAGGTGAGTGTTGGTTATTTTTCCCAACTATGGGAAAGCGACTAACAAGACAGGGAAAGGAAATGGTCTTTATGGTTCTGCAGCAAGTACCAGAGAATTACCAAGCAGCAAGGAAGATGTTCTGGGGACAGTCCTTTCAGTTCAGCTCCAGCCTTCTAGGGGCATCTTGAGCACCATTTGAATGCCAAGAAATAGTGTACTTGTCTGTGGAGCCCTGGATGACATCCCAGCATCCTCTCTCACTAATTCAGAATTTTACTGCCTTACTAGACAGTCTTCCATTTAAAACAGGACTTTTTTACATCCAGTAATAACTGTACATTGTGGATATGTTTAGAGGTCTCATCAGTAGAGGAAGTATTACAGTTTAGTGGACGTTGTTCAAAGCCATGGTTATATTCCAGAAGACACATGTATAAATTGAAGACTTGAAATCTATTGAAAATCCAACCAATAATGGACACTTTTGTTAAACATACAACTGAGACAAATTGAAGGTACTGTAATTGGATTTTTGTTACTAAACTATGAAATGAATCCAGATTGAAATGTACACGGAACACACACACACACACACACACACACAAACACAGACGGAAAGAGACAGAGAGAATCTTAGTGAGTGTTTAACAAAATTCATTATATAGAACAAAATCAGAACACTGCTTGAATATCATTTTTTCAAAGTTTTTTGTTTGAAACTTTGGAATAAATATTGTGGCTACAATCATCATTCAAATTATTCCAGACTTTAGGGCAGGAATCATAGATTTCTTAGGGAGGTAACTTAGTGAGATCAAGATCATTTGCTTAAATTTTTCACTTTCATTTCCTTGTCTGTGAACTGAGGATAGTAATTGTACTTCTTGCATTAGGTTTTCTGAGGATGACATAAAATAGACCCTTTAGTGATTTAGCAGAATTCCTGGTACACACCAAGTACTCAATACACATTAGGTTCATCGTCCTTATTACCCACCATTACCACCACCGCTAGTTCTTATATTTGTAGTACAGTGTCTGAGACCTAGGGATACTGGCAGGCTGGTTGGATGGGTGGTATGCACTAAGGGGCTGTACTGTCTAAAAGGGTCCTTAGGAAAGCAAAGCATTCTTTTGCTGTAAGCATTCTCATTGTGGCTGTGTTTAGGTTTGGGTTGATTCTACCAGATTTCTTTCAAGCATAGGAAACCTGTTAGGAACATAACTAAGGTGAATTCTGAGCAGATATGTTGCTAACAACCCCAACATTTACAATTCCTATCCTCAGCTCTACTGATGGCATTTAAACTCTCAAAAGTTTCTGTGTATTCATAGCAGATGTTGGAATGAGTACATTAAACAAAATCCTTCCAAGAGGATGAATATGTGACTTAGTTGCCCAGCATCTTGTTCTTTACCCAGCTCATTGGCTGAAAACACGAAGGCAAGAAAACATTAGCTTGTTTTTCCTTCAGGGTATTAGGAAAATGAAACGTTAGAATGACAAAGTGTGTGAATATTGATGTCCCCTATTACAGCGCAGGGGACAATTCTGCCGTGTCTTTGGCCATCGTTCAAGCCAGTCAGAAGGACCAGGGTCTCTATAACTGCTGCATCAAGAACAGTTTTGGCAAAGTGACTGCTGAGTTTAACCTGACAGCTGAAGGTAAACCTCAGCTTCTGGGTTTCAGGTGAAAAGCCCTGGCCCTCCCAGGTCAGACAGACAGCTGTACTGATGCCAGTCTCTTCTTTGTCTTCTAGTTCTCAAACAGCTCTCCGGCCACCCGGATATTAAAGGTAAGCAGTTGCCAGCTGGCCTGTCAGTGGAGATGGCTTCCCACAGAGCTGTGCAGTGAATGGCTGCACACTGTTCCCATGGACTCATCTAGCCAACTAGGGAAGGATTGGAGAATTGAGTGACAACTCAGGAGCCACTTCCATGGGGTTGGAAGGCCACCCTCCCTGTTATCATTTCCATAGGCTGCAAATGCCCCGAAGTGTATGATTTATGAAAGTGCTTAGACTATAGTGGTGCAGTTGTTGGGAACATGTGGAGGGGAGTTTGGATTTGACTTTTCCCTTATGCATCAGACTTTCATTCAACTCAGCTGTTTGGGGTTTTCCAGCCTTTGGCATTTAAACAGCATGTTTCATTTCTTCAGTTCCTTTGACCATCTGGGCAGAGAGACCCAAGTGTCTTGAGTATAACCCCGTTTGCTTGCATTTTAATGAAATGAAAGATGGGTCTTTGTGCTTTCTTTTGGCACATCTGGTGTCATGACACCCTAACAGCTGCTCCTCCTGAACACTGGTCCCACCCCTGGGCCATGCACTGAGTTCCCTACAGCTTGGTGAATCCATGCTGGCTATGTATTTCCTCTTAGGGGAGATTATCACCCATCTGCTTCCTCTCATACTCACCCCTGCTGGATATGCTCCCTAGAGAGTACCAAGGCCTGGATATGTAGAGTTTTCCAGTTCCTATGGAATAAACATACTTTGCATGACTAATTTTAAACTATCAACCTGATCATAGGTTGTGGAGGTGGGGGAAAATGCCTACAATTAGCTCTCAAAGTCACAGTAAGCCAGAACAAGCCAGCTCCAAACATCATTGTTGGCCTGTCTCACACTATGCTACCATGACACTTAGCATAGCCTAGGACCTGTGGTTAGTTTTATGGGACACATGGATGCCATTCTGATGGTTAAATTAGGTTACTGTCTTAAAGATGTATTGCATGTGCTGATTTTCGAAGCAAACAAAACTGAAATCCCTGTGTAAACAGGACAATAGAAAGAATCACAATGCACTAATATCTAGTACATGAAAAGGAAGAAACTGGGACTGCAACTTGGAAATGGTCTAGCAAGGGCTGGGAGTATAGCTTAGTAGTAGAACACTTGCTTAGCATATCCAAGGCCCTGGTGAGGGAAGGGAAGGAAAGGGAAGGGAAGGGGAAGGGAGGCGAGGGGAGGGGAAGGAAGGGGAAGGGAAGGGTCCAGCAAATATTAAGGTATTTATCCAAAAAAATACATTTATAGGAAGGCTAAGGTTTTCACAGGTGTGTTCAAGTGCTAAATACTCATCTTCAGTACGTACTATGCTTGTGGTGTAATTTAAACTCCTTACCCCGTTTCTACTCCATATCCTCTAAAGTCAAAATATGTGCAAGAATTCTATTCTGTCTTATATTTCAGAAAACAACTATTTTCAGGCCTTTTCTGTTTCATCAGGAAACAGCATCTATTGGCAGCCTCATCTCAGATACTTGGTGTGAGTTTGTTAGTTTAGGTTCACCTAAACTTGGTCATCTCTCAGGGTTTATACCAGTCAAGAATGAGATCCCATTGGTGATAAACCATGGGTCCCTGTTAGAGCCCAGTGACTTCCAGCATAGCATTTGGGTCTGAACCTGGAGCATTACTTTTACCCAGCTTGCACCCTGTGACTTGGGACCCCAGTTTCACTGACTTACTAGGCTGAGGAGGCCATACCTGGTGCTTTAGATGAAGCTGAAATTTACTTTTAATTACCCTTTTTATATGAAAGAATCTCTCACTAAACATTTTATTCCTTTAATTCTCTGTAGAAGAAATGAATCACATTTTACAAGCAGTCTCTAATTTAAAAACTAATAAAAGTAAGCTGGTGGGAAAGGCTGAAATAAACGATGGGCCAAATAAAACACAAAGTAGCCCAACATAATGATGTTATTAAATGTTATGAGCATGTTCACAGATTGCGTTTTCCCCAGCTCACTGCAGTCTTTGGCTGTGAGGACTGTGGGTGGCCACATGGTTTCTTTTTTTGCTAAAGACTTGGATTCTACTGTTTACAGGTGTAGCAAAGAACCTAGATGAATTTTTTACTCTCCCAGTGCTTATTGGCATATGTATGTTTGGTTGGCTCTGATGAGTCTGTCCTGGTTCTCTCTAGGACCTGCTCTGTCACAGACCTTAGGCAGCCAGGAGAGGGGTCCAGCTGCATTGCACTCTGCAAAGCTCCCAAGAAAGTTCCACCTCCCTCCCAAGATTTAAACTGTTACTCTCTTGTTTTTCCTGAAACTCCTCTCCCATGCTCCATGTTCCTGTTACCCAAATCATTCTTCCCAGAGAAGACGCTGGTCTAAATACTGAGTTCTTACTGTCACTGCTCACTTTCAGTGAGGTCTAGGGCTGTAACTAAGATGACTCACTCATTAATGGTGACATTTCAGGCCTGGCTACCAAAGACATCTGTGGACAGGGGATTCTCTCAGACATTCTGCAAAGTTGCAGGGCTATACATACCTCCTCCACACGAGGAGGTGACTTCAAACTAAAGTTCCAGCTCTTTTCCCACAGGAGTTTTCGGAGACAGAGAACAAAACTAGGACTCTTTTTTTGTTTTTTTCATGGTTTTGTCCTTTGTTAACTAGACTTTTCTGTTGGGGCTTACAGACAGGATTGCTAATTATACCGCATGTAACACTGTACATGTTTTCCCTGCCTATTTCTAAGCATATAATCTGAAACAACTCTTGCCTTTAATTGACTACACTTGATTATGTGTACATGGGGTGCTGGGGATCAAACCCAAAGCCTGGCATATATGAAGCCAGCACGCTTAGTTGTCTTCAGCTTAGTTGTCTTCAGCTCCTCAGTCCTTTTGGTGGTGCATTTGCGGTGGCACATCCCCGTCCCCCAGACTTGCTAGCCTCTGTAACGGTGTTTGAAGCATCTTAGAACTCTCTTCCTTTTGGTAGCTTCTAGTTCTTCACTTAGTTTTTCTGCTTGGAAGTTCTACATCAACTTCTTGTTTCTTTCTGATAATAACCAGGCCTAGGCATCAGCTAATACTCTAAAATTAGAATCAGTCTCCCTATCATTTTAACAGCTAATTATCATAGGATACTCCTTTTTTTTTTTGAATGGGAGTTCAACTCATGGTCTTTATGCTAGGCTACATTGCTAGCTTCTTTACAAAAAAAGTTTTTTTTTAAAGCTGTTGCTCCAGGACCTTGTTAAGTCACTAAGTTGCCCAGGCTGAGCTCAAACTTGCTATTTTCCTAGCCGCGCCCCCCAGCCCCCCAGTGCTGGGATAATAGGCATGCTCCAGCATGTCTGGCGACTCTTAAGGCTTATGATTTGAAAATATTTTATATGAAGAGAGAAATGTTTTTCTAAATACTCTATATAAAAACATAAAGTGGGGATTTCATATGAGCCATGATTTATTTCTTCTTTTAAATATTTGGAAAGATGTCAGGTTTCATCAGTGCTGAGCAGTGGAAGATGTTTTTAAAAGTTTAAACAATCTTGTTTCATTGAAAGCCATCAATTTCCTTCTCTCAATACATTAGCAGTCTTCTCTGATGATCTCAAGTTCAATATGAATGTCCTAATTTAATCCATTGTTATCTGAAACCTGCGTATAATCAACTCAATAAAACGCAGCTGCTAGGAAACTCAGGCAAAAACTGTTTCTTTTCAGAAAGAAATTCATATACTAGTTTTTTTTCAATTGCTCTTCAAAAGCATTTCTTTCTACTTTTTTTATTCTAGTTTTGCCTACTAATTTCTGATACACATTATATACTTTTCCATGGAAGTATTATCACCCCCTGACAGCAAAAATTTTACTCTTTTGTGTCTAAAGTACAAGTACAAAAGTACAAATATATGCACACATATGGACACACACTTACAAGGATATATATGTATTATATAATATATATTATATATTATATATTATATATTATATATTATATATTATATATTATATATTATATATTATATATTATATATTATATATTATATATTATATATTATATATTATATATTATATATTATATATTATATATTATATATTATATATTATATTATATAATTATATATATTATATATACAATATTTAAATTTCATAGGAGATCAGACAGAAAATAAAAGGGCCCCAAAAGGTTCCTGAAGGAGTGATAATGAAAAGATTAAGATGATGCTATCACTCTTTGAAAAATGGTGCTGGAAAAACTTGCTTTCCACATGTCAAAGACTAAGACTAGATCCATGTCTGTCACCATACGCTAAACTAAAATTGAAAGGAATCAAAGATCTAAACATTAAAACAGTACCATTAAATCTACTGGAAGATAGAATGGGTAGAACTAGTGAAGACATAAATGTAGGCAAAGACTTTATGAACACAACACCAATCCTACAGGAATTGATCATAAAAAATCAAGAGCTGGGATCTCATCTGATTAAAAAGCTTTTTCAAAGCAAGAGAAACCACCTAAAAAGTGAAGAGACAACCCAGAGTGGGAAAAAAATCTTAACAGCAGTTCTTCAAAGGACTAATAGCTAGAATATATAAAGAACTAAAAAAAAAACCAGACCCCTCAGTTTAAAGACCCAATCCAAAAATGGGCATCTGAAATTTCTTCTCAGATGAAGAAATAGAAACCACAATTAAATATATGAAAAAAAGAGTTCAACATCATTGGTGAGGGGCTGGGGATTTAGCTCAGCAGTGTAAGAGCCTGCCTGGCAAGCGTGAGGTCATGAGTTTGATCCCCGCTACCAAAACAAAAAACATCATTGGTGACTTGAGAGATGCAAATTTAAACAATGCTGAGGATTCCCTCTCACTCCAGAAAGAATGACTATTATCAAGAAATCAATCCATAACAAGTATTGGTGGGGCTATGGGGGTAGAGGAATCCTTCTCCATTATTATTGGGAATATAAACTGGTATAACCACTATAGAAATCAGCATGGAAATTTCTTAAAAACCTAAACCTAGAGGTTCCCCTTTTTGACACAGCTATTCCCCTTTTTGATATCTTCTACCCAAAATTGAAAGCATCTTACTGCAATGATGTATGCACACCCACGTTTATAGCAGCACAATTTGTAATAGCTATATCTTGGAGACAGCCCAAATGCCCATCAATGGGTGAATGGATAAAGATTTCTTTTTATACAATGAAGTAATACTCTGACACAAAGAAGGACAGACTTGAGAGACATTTCTAGGTAAATGGATGCACTTGAGACTCTACTCTTAAATGAAATAAATTGGACGGACATATATATTCAAATATTGCATGGTTTCTCTGGTGTAAGAAACCGAAAGATAACTAAGCACCAAAATATATAATAGAAATTTGGAAATAGGAAAAAAAGTCTTCAAATGAGAATGGGATCTTGGAGGCGGGGGAAGAAAGGAAGGGAAAGGGAAAAAGAATAGAATGAAAAAATGGGAACAAAGCTTTTGCAAGTAAGGAGGGGAAGAGAAGTTGAAGACAAAGTAGGAAAAAGGGAAAAAAAAGAAGAATCAAGATATATCAAGGGAATATGGTTCAGTGGTAGAGTTCTTTTCTTGCTTGCACAAGGCCCTGGGTTTGATCCGGAGCACCATACACACACAATAAAAGAATATATATATATATATATATCATGTGCAGATACAACTTCTATATGATAAATGTTATCATTACGTATATCTAAAATGTACCTGTAGAATTAATTTTTTAAAAAAGTAAAATTGAACAATATTCGCCTATGAAGAGTATGCAACTAAATTGTTTTTAGTATAGAGAGTTGTGCACACACACACGCACGAAAGATGATGTTATAGGGCTGAGGGTTTAGCTCCTGGCGTAAGTTCCTGCTTGGCAAGCACAAACTTGTGCGTTCAATCCTCGGTACCAAAAAAATTAAAAATAAAAATAAGTAAATAAATTTTTTTTAAAAAATGACATTATCAGATCAGTTCTGTGGTCCTTTACCTATATTTTACCCATCCTTCCCCTTGCTTTTAGTTACTCTGCATGGTTTTGCTCTTATGTTTCAGGTCTAACCTTTTCCCCAGTGTCCACAGTTTTTGTCTGTCTGAGCCTCCTTGTGAGTGACCTACCAGGGCTTTAGACTGCTCTTCTCTCATCCTACTTCCCTGGCCCATTTCTTCTGCTGTGTATTTGCTGGGTGTTAAGTGTAGTTCCTCCCTGTCAGCTCTGCACATCAGTTTTGTCCTTGTCCTTACATGAGGGCACCAGTACACCAAGGATCAGGACTGAGAAATATTCTGTTCAACCATGGCTGTACTATGTTTTAGGGTGTGAAGAGATTGAATTCAGCCAGCTCATCTTCAGAGAGGACTTCCTCAGTGACAGCTACTTTGGGGGCCATCTGCGTGGCCAGATTGCCACGGAGGAGCTGCACTTTGGGGAAGGCGTGCACCGCAAGGCCTTTCGCAGCACTGTGATGCAGGGCCTCACGCCCGTCTTCCAGCCCGGCCATGCCTGCGTGCTCAAGGTGCACAATGCTGTAGCCTATGGGACCAGAAACAATGATGAGCTCATCCAAAGGAACTACAAGCTTGCAGCCCAGGTGGGTCTGTCTGCTCAAAGGCAAACCTGTGGGTGAGTTGCAGTAATATGAAGTACAGATCAGACTCAGGATAGGAGGGATGTGTCTCCAAAAGGCTGATTTTCTTCTTTTGGGGTGTGGATTCAGGCTGAATTCTAGGAGTCACTTTTAAGTCCTCAAGATTCATTTGTTGGCCTCATGCCAACCTGTTGTAACTCAGCCAAAGCGTTGGAGACACCTCAGCAGTTCGAATGTGGGTGTGCTCATTTCTCTCCCTGGGAAATCCAAAGAAACCACTTAGGGTTTGAATCTACTTAGATGTAAGATGATAAGGATTCTAAGTGACAGATTTTAGGATGCCAGGTATACTCAGAAGGGTCAGCATTGATCTGTTTCCTGCTTTCCCCATTTTGGTTTAACAATACTCTTCAAGCATGATGAGAAATTGACCCAGTGTCCAGCTAAGTTCTCATCTCCCTCTGTTACTGAATCATAGAATTTGAAGATAGAGGGGAGAGGAGATAGTGGGAGGGGACTATAAGGGAGAGGAAGAGAGAGAAAAGATTTGTTTTTCTGCCTCTCCCCTTCCTCTTGATCACATGGTTTAGCTGCCAGCAGAGTTGAATCTAATTCTATGTGCTCTTTTCTAATTTTTATCTATAAAATTAGTAAGTTGAACTTAAATGAATCTCTAGGGTACCATCAAGCACTAAGTGTCCCTGATTCTGCCAGGCATGGGGATGTCAAGTGGGGCCATGTGCTGATAAGAGCAGCCCCTTTTCTCTGAGGAAGGATTAGACTTCATTATATTCCATTTTCCTCCAAATCTACCCCTCTCTTTTCTTTCACCAAGTCTACTTTCCATCTCAGGTAAGATCCAATCATAAAAATAATCTCTTGAAGCCAGATGTAGTGGCACACACCTGTAATCCTAGCACTTGGGGGGCAGAGGCAGGAGGATTGCTGTGAGTTTGAGGCCAACCTGGGCTATGTAGTGAACTCAAGGCCAGCCTAGATCTTGCCTCAAAAACAAAAACAAAAACAAAACAAAACCAAAACAAAACATCTCTTGGAATCTATATTCCCACACAGAAAGACTCTATAATGTAAGAGCTTTCTGTAAACTAAAAATCTTTGCAAGGTGTTTGTTATTTTCTTTCAACTTATCTTTGAAATGGAACCAAAGTGAGAGACATCACAGGAAATCTAGGAGGGCTCCATGATAGTTCTCGAAATGATACACAGATAGTCCTTGTTTAATGCCTACCTGTGTAACAACTGTTCAAACTTAGGATCAAAGTGCACTGTTTGGACTTACAATCTGCTCCTTGGATTTATGACCTGCATTCCTAACGTAAGCAGCAGTACAGCTTTATGGTGAATTTTTCTGTAGTACAGTACTTTAATTTTTTCTGATTGTGCTGTATCGTATGTACTTCAATTTTATATTCTGTTATATATTACAGTACTGTCTGTAAGAGTCATGTCAGTAATAGTCATGATGTTGGAGTTTCCTTTGACCATTTCTTTGTTCTGAATATTGTGCATACCTATATACAATTCCTCACTTAGTGACCAATTAATTTAACCACCTAGTGGCAGGAATGTAACTCAGTCATTACACATGGAATATCTGTAGTTCAGGGACACCTGAGCCCACAGACTGCCTGATGGCCCAGATACTCTTCACATCTTAGAGCTCCTCCATAGTCGGCCAACTCTAGGTTGCGGCTTTAGGAGCTGGAGGGGTACCTCAGTGGTAGAGCATTTGTCCAGCATGCACAAGGCCCTGGGTTTGATTCCTTACTACTGCAAAGGAAAACACTGTTGCTTCTGTGACTTCAACTAAGGAATGGGCCTTGGGAATCCATTGGCTTGGCTTGATCTATATTGGAAAATCTTCTAAGTAGCCTTACTGGGAAATGCTCTGAATTCTTCTAATCATTTGGTTTTCTCTTATATTTGGGTGCTAAAGGAATGCTATGTTCAAAATACTGCCAGACACTATGCCAAGATCTATGCAGCTGAAGTACAGCCTCTGGAAGGCTTTGGAGAAGTACCAGAGTAAGTGTTTCTGTCCTATCTTGTATTACCACGTCTGACTTGTTGGAATGTATAAGACCTGGACTGGGCGAGTGGGAGGGTGAGAAGGACTTCTAGATGAAGTGTTTTATTTGGTCTCTCTGTAAGCTGCATGAGGGCTCACATGGAGGCTGTCTGGTTTTTGTTTGGCCTCCAGAAGCACACAGAGACTTTCCTGATGAATACTCTATGAATAAACGTATATGTGGATGGATGAGTAATGAATGGATCAATTCATTCAATAAATGTCTCTGCCGTGCTACATAGAAAAGTGTCTACTTTTATAGATATTACATTGTCTAAACAATAAACAAATACAGGATGGTAAGAGACTATCCTAATACAATTAACGTGGTGAAAATAAGATATGGTGGTATGACAGGGAAGAGTGGATGGGGTAATCAGGAATATAACTGCTACTTTCCGAGATCCTTCAGAGATGACTTTTATGGGGATCCTTTTAAATAAAAAAGAAAAGCATGAATATAACCTAGGGACTTGGAAAGGAACCGGGCAAGTCAGAGGTAACAGCTTAAAGGGCTTCACTGTGTCTCAGGAAAAAGGCCACTGCCCTAAAGATAGATGCAGACATTTTTTCTACCAAAACAACCACTTTTCCTTCCTTACAAAGGGAGAATTTGTGACCACATGAATAATCATAATACATGGAGAGGTTGGTGTCACAGAAGGACACTGGGGCCAGACTTCATATTCAGAAAACCTAACTCAGAGGATTCCACTACAGGAGAGAGTGTGCTTACACATGCGCGCGTGCGCACGCACACACATAGATCTGGCCTTGCATATTTCCACCCTTCTCTGAAAACCGTACGGCTGACACACAGTTGCCCTATAGAGAGAAAGAGAGAAGGCCCTGAGAATTTCAGGACCCCTCTGCCACCCCTGTGTTTACTATGAAGCAGCCAGGAGCAGTTCTCTTTTGACTGGAGTTTGCCAGAGAAAACCCTCCCCATCCAGTAGCTTCTGTTTTTGAATTCATGAATATCAATAGAGTCACATTGTCTATGCAATCAGCATCCCACTGGGCAGAGAGACCAGGCTAATTAAGAACCTGAATAATGTCCCGCCCTTGCTTCTGTGGTTTCTTCCCCACAAAGCCAGAAGAATTAATAACCCAGACAGACTGTGAACCATTTTGCTTGATGGAAGGGCCACTGAACAGACGAGTCCTCAGAGGGTTCCCTGAATCCTACAAAAAACGATGAGAGCTTGGTGACCAGGCTGATTTTAGGGATATGGAGCAGAGCCACGGTCCCTAATTTGCTCAATCTCTTCTGTTACTTGAAATTTCCTTAATAAAATACACAGAGCTTTCATCCTAATAAGAAAGAATGCTTTATGGCCCAGTGCCCTTTAACATTTACTTTTTCTTCCTCCTGGAATGTTCTTGCCTCAGATATCCTCATGACTTTCTCCTTCCTTCCTAAAGCTCTTTGCTTACTTGTCATTACTAATTATCAAAGACTTCTCTGACCACCCTAAGTAAAATGGCAGCCCCTTCCCCACCTTGTGCCACTGAGCTCCTCTCCCTTGCTTTATGTTCCCATTGAGCAGAGGGCTCAGCACAGTGTGTACTTGCTTATTTCTGTCTCCTTCCTTTAAATGTAAGATCCAGAGAGGGGAGGAGCTCCTTGTTCTCCCAGCACCCCGAGTCAACTGCATGGTGCAGGCCCCGATGCGCCAGGGTCTCTCTCCTTCGGGCTGCCAAAAGTCTGCCGTGTGAGCTGAGAATCGAACATCTCATGTTGTCCTGTCCCCCGTCCCCTGTCCCATGTCCCTCCCCCGCTTAGCAAGTGGGAGCCAGTGAACTACACATCTTGTGAAAAGATTGATATGTTATTTAGTATGAGCTCCCCATATGCAAAGATATGGACAACCATTTGGAAGAAAACAAGAGACAATATGACAGATAGTAAAGATCTCGGGTTGTCTAGCTTTGAAATTTATGCTTTCTTATGTCCCGTTCTGTTATGTTTTGTTGTGTTTAATTTTACCCCCCTTAAAATAAAATTATATATATATATTTAAAAAGAGAGGGGAAAAGAAAGTGCTCTAAAGCATATAACCGCGTGTATGTTTAAGTGTGTAAGATAGATGACCACATTACTGTTTTTGTTAGATTGTTGAGCAGAACTGTTAACAGTCTCACTGTTTGAATGTTTACTATGTATGCTTTAATTTTGTAACTTGAACAACTATTTCCAAGGATGACAGTATGTAACTTATCAAGTGGTGATTTCTTAGTGTTTTTGTTTTTTTATTTTTTGCCTTTGGAGTTCTGTATTGTTGCTACCCTTTTTCTGTTTTGTTTGGTTGTTTTCTTTGTTTTTTCCCTTTAAATAAAATTTTTTAAAAATGTAAGATCCAAGAGAACAAGAACCTATTTTCTTTACTGCTGTTTGTGGAAAAATATCTGACCTTTACAGGCCAGCTCATGAACATTTGCTGAATGAAAGGAAAGAAAAATGAACAGATGAATGGGTGGATGAAAAGGAAGGGAGGATGAATGGGTGCATGTATGGACATATGGATGGTTTATAGTCATTGGCCAATGGATTATTAGCATATGACTATAATTAAGATGTTCATTCACAAACAATTGGAATTAATCCCAAGGAGGAAATACTAACCAACTGTGGAAACAAATAAAACCAGAAATGCATCTTATTCCTTAAACAATGATTGGGGGGGAATTTTTAGTCTTAAATCTAGTGGATGGGCTGAAGGTGTAGCTCAGGGTGCTTGTGTAAGTATAGATAGGGCCCTAGGTTTAATCTCCAGTGTGGTAAAAAACAGCAACAAGAACAACAAAAACTAGTAGACCCAGGTACCCAAGTACTGATTTTGAAGATGAGGATAGAATGTCCCAGAAACTTTTCTTCACATTTGAGAACTTGATGTGTGCCTGTGTTCTCTTCCTTGCCAGAATCATTCCTATTTTTCTTATCCATCGGCCTGAGAACAACATCCCATATGCAACAGTGGAAGAAGAGTTGATTGGAGAATTTGTGAAGTATTCCATCAGAGATGGGAAAGAAATAAACTTCCTGAGAAGAGAATCAGAGGCTGGTCAGAAATGTTGTACTTTCCAGCACTGGGTATACCAGAAAACCAGTGGCTGTCTCCTGGTCACAGACATGCAGGGTGAGGAGAACAGCTGGTCCTGAGCTGCAGGGATACTGAGGGTCTGGAGGGTTCTTAGGGGAGGAAAGAAAGGAAAAGAGGGGAGGAGAAGGAGAGGTCTGTTGGATTACTTATAGCACCTTTACCTGAGGAAGGTATTACTAGTGTCTCATCAGAAACAAGTTTGCCAAAGGAACCTGCAAGGACTAGCCAAATGCCTGTTTAGCCTCAACAGGCGCAAACTCAGAAGCACATATGAGAATCCATATTATCAAAAAATAAATCGTATTTCATTGTTTCAGTACATGAGAGGGCCTAGAGAATGCTCTAGGTTTTAAGCTTCCCTGATGAATTTATAGCATGCTTTCAATGTACAGTTTTTTTTTTAATAAAACCACTTCTTGCATGAAGAGAGATTATCATAATTAGGGTTCCACCAAGAGATAAGTACAATTATCACTTGGTATCCACAAGGGATTGGTTCTGCAAATCCTTGGGTGCTCAAGTTTCTTTTATATAAGGTTTCTTTTAGTATTTGCATGTAATTTATGCAAATCCTTTAAATCATTTGTAGATTGCTTGTAATACCTCATACAATGTAAATGCTATACAAACAGTTGTTAAAGGGTATTATATTATTTAAGGGATGATGACAAAATTAATCTGTATAGGTTCAATACATGTACAATTGTTAATATTTTGGTCAAATCTGAGGATGCAGAACCCATAGTTAGGGAAGAAGGACCAGACGACCACTGTGTTAAGGAATAAATAGCTAATTTGGAGGGGATTCCAGGAAATAGAGGTAAGGGAGTATAGCAGTATAGCTTTAGCAGTATAGCTAAAGAAGAGCAGGCAGCCCAAAGGGCACTTGAATGCATACCCAGTTACTGACGTGGGCGATGGAGCTTACTCTGCTAGTGCATGTGTAGAGCACATTTCCCAGAATCACCTACCATGGAGTGAGGGACTTAGTGTGCCTGCCCCAGCTTGCAGGAGTTTATGATGGGCTGCTTGTAAGGGAGGTTTTGACTGCCCTACACTTGCCATCAGCCCCATGGGCAAGCCAAGCTGGACAAAGCATGAGCAGGGGAAGTTCTTGGGCAAAGAAATGCTGCTCACATACAAAGATGCTAAGCCTTGGCTATGGCAAGGTGTGGAAGAACAAGACTGCCTCACCACTTCTTAGGGGTCAGCCTTTGGGTGAATGACTCTCAGGTCTCTGTGCTGCAGTACTTTGGGCATAGAGTTGCTATGAGGATTAAATGAGATAGTAAAACATAACACTGCCATGTGATAAAATGTTCCCTACTCTGAAGTAATTATAGACATAAAACTTTACAAAAATATACAGAGAAGTCCCCATGATCCCCTTCACCCAGATTTGATAATCTCACATAACTACAGCCCATTATCAAAACTACGAGCCTGACATTGACACAGTATAATTAACTGCACTATAGACTACTTAGTTTTCATCTGTACTCATTTTTTTCTATTGAATCTTCATAATAACACAGCAAAGACAATATTAGAGTCCATTTTGCAGGTGAAAAAACTGAGGATCAGAGGCAATGATTTAATTGCTACCATTCAGCTAGTAAGGAAAAGAGGTTCAAGACTCAAAGCTACACTTTCTGATGCTGCATCGTAAGCTTTCCCCCTAAACCACAAATCAACAAATTGGCAAGAGATGAACTTCCACTCTTTCCCAGTGTCTCTGGACATTAGAAGGGCACAGCACGTGCCATCCCCCTCCTCCTCCCGAGCCCTTGGAGGGTCTCCTTGCAGGCCAACTGGGATATGGACTTTACTGTCCTGCAAGGGGGCTCCTTTAGAAATTTAAGGCAGCCACATCTGCCCATTCTTCAATGAGAATTGACTACCATACATGTGCACACAAAAAACATGGTCTTAACAGACAGCTCTCTGCTCAGACTCTGGCTGTGAAACTGTTGCTGTTCCCCATCTTTTCTCCTTCAGAGTTAATTTTGCATTAAGTATACTTTCTCCACTGCAAAACAACACCCTGGAGCCTCACGCAAGCTAGTGTTGCTTCTAGGTACTAGTTAACAACTGTAGAGGTGGAATATTACTTTTCTCTGTAAATGACTTGTGGCGATGCAGCATTTCAGAGCGGTGTTTATTTATTCTCTTCTGCCAAGAAAATTCTTTTTATTGTCTTCATCATTCTGGAATGAGATAGCACATCTATTCTGTAAGCAATGTGTTCACTTTTTATAATTGTACCAAGACACTGGAATTAGGATTAAAACAAACAAGTAAACAAACAAGCATAAAATTTAATCATTGCTTTCTTGGACTCCTGTAAATTATCCAATTTCTGGGTGCATTGGCTCATTTATAGCACTATGGGGAGGCCTGTAGGTTTGTAGAATAAAAGGCCAGGCTGTGATTTAGAATTAAAATCTGTGCACTAGTAATAAATGCTGTGAGGCTGTCTAAGGCCATATCACTGAAAAACCCCAAGAGCTCAAATTCTGGCGAATGCACTCCTGATACTACCAGCTTCCTTCTTTGCATCAGAAACAACCTGTAAATCATTATGATCAACTCAGTTTGACAGCAGCCTGTCAGAATTTAATTTATTGCCCCCTAGTGATTGTGAATAACCTTAGTTGAATTGGTGACAAATTATTAAATCAAGAGAGAGAAGTTTCTTTTTAAATATTATATTCTCTTTTTCAAAACTGCAAACGACAGCCGGCAATTATGAGAAGCAAGGGAAAGCAATTCTCCAAGTTCAAGGACCTTTTGCCAAATGATTTTTAAAAATTAAACTTCAGTGCAGCTTAGAACTGTACATTTTAAATACAACTTTCATGAAACATGATGTTCAAAGAGGGCTTTTTCAATTTGGTGTCTTTTTTTTTTTTTAAACATAGACCTTGTAATAAAAGCTATGTGAAGCATCTCTGCATACGTTCAAGTTGTTAGCAGCTTTGAAAGAATGAAATAAATTAGTTACCAACTGTGAAAGCAGCTTTTAAAATGCTCGCTGGCACCCTCGAAATGCCATGTCTAATTTAGCTCACAGGTGCACTGCAGAAAAGCCAGCTCATTGCTTCTGTCTGACTAACCAGTCTGAATAGCAACATGTCCTGTATTTTTGCCATGCTGCAGGCAGACACTGCTGAACTGAGCGTTAACCCTTCAAGCTTTTCTTTCTTGGCCTTCTGGGATGGAGAACCATAAAATTAGATTGCCATCAGATCTGATCACTATGGTTGGCATTGGGGGGATGCTGACTCCTTCTTCTACAGAACAGATTGGTTGCTAGGCTGCCTGACCTCTCCATGGCCAGGTTACCTGCCAGTGGCAGGGACAATATTGCTTACTGCCTAACCCACGTAGGACTAGAATCAAAAGTGAAGGAGAGGGGGACAAGACCTGGCATAGTGCCCAGCAGGTCAGACACTGTTGGGGTGACATGGTGGATGCTGTGTCCTGTGACAAGAGTGGATTGCACAGTGCCCAGATCCACTACTGCAGGAAGAGAGCAGCAGAATGGATGCCTGGTTGCAGTAAAGAGATGTTAGAAAAGCCCAGGGGCCTCCACAGTCAGGGATCAGAGAGATGCTCTTCCTTCCTGCTTGTACCATGATAGATCAAGGATGCAGGCTGCAGCTGGGGACAGAGGGATCAAAGGTGGCTATTTTCTACTGCAGAAGCTGCAGGACGCTCTTGCTCTCCTCATCACAGAAGGCTGCAGATGGTAAACTGTCCATTCTCTTGCATTCCTGGCTCCCTACCTATTCTCCCAACTGCCCCTGCTGGAAAGGGAGGAGTGAAATAGCTCTTGTGCTTGGAATTCCACCAGGGACGTGGTGGTGCTCTGCTGAGCTGCAGTGGGAAGTGCAAGTGTCTGTTTTGTTGCTTTCCTTCTGGTTGCCTCCCCTCAACCATGGCTCAATGGATACAGATTAGGACAAGTGTCAAAGGGTCACACTATCTGTTCCAAATGCCAGTGTCCCAAGACCACTGGCTAAAAGTCCTGTTTACGTCAGGAGCTGTTTTCCTGGATCTGGTGCTTTGATGGGAAGCCATCTTCATGGAAATGTGAAATTGCATACCAAGACTTTGGCTTTGAGTTGAGCAAACATCACCTTGAACTTTCTCACTGCTGACAGTGAATACTGCAGTCTATGCCCACTCCTCCTATTGTAGAATGATTTCCACTCTCAGTGAGGAAGACAGGACCAGACCTAACCATGAGAAGAGCGTTCCTGGGGAGACAGCACATAGGAAAGTGACAAGCCTCAAATACATCACTGAGCAGCTGGTTCCCTCCCCTATCCTGGGGGTGGAATAAACCAGGCACAGCTTGATTCCCTGGCACTGTCATTCGAGGTCTGTCCTCCCCATTGCGGCCCTTTCCCCCAAGCAGGTGCATGGTGGAGTGGCTGTCAGCTCTGGGGGTGGGAACCAGGAAGAAAGTGTGTTTACACAGGAAGGGATATGATGACAAGCTGTCCTTACCCCTTCCTCAAAGTAGACAGATCTCAAATAACTCAAACTCCATCTTTGCTCTCTCTCCATAGGTGTAGGAATGAAGTTAACGGACGTTGGCATAGCAACGCTGGCTAAAGGGTGAGTAGGGAGAAATCAAATGCTTGTTATTTAATCCTGGGCTTCCAAACACCTTCCAGGCAAATGTTTTTAGGCTGATGTGGGCAAAGTGGAGTTCTTGTCCTCACCGTGGCTGACAAATATTCTTGGGATGAATTCAATTCACATCTCTCACTTATATAAAATATTTATGGACTTTGTTCTTGCAAGGAAACACGTTTGTTCCCTAACTTTGAAATGAACAGGAACATTGGAGATTACTTGCAGGAGTGGTATGGAGGAAAACAATACCAATATTATCGGGATGTCTTTTAATAGGATATTCCATTATTCTACATTTAATATCTTCACTATTAAAAAGCTTATTTAAAAATGTTCTCTTTTTTTTTTTGCAAGTGATCAAAATGAATTCAACTTGTATGTTTTTAACTGATTTTCCCCTCAAAGTACTTTAGGTGGCTGACAAACACCTATGATGATTATTACAAGAGCTAAGAAGAGCTGTGATGGTTACTTGTGGTTGCTGCTGGCGGGTTTGTTTCCCTAGTTAAGTGGAGGGTGTCGCTTTGCTCACTCGCCAGCCCAGATGATGCTATATTCTACCAGGCTGTCTTTTTTAACAAACTGTCCCATCTTGCTGCTTTATTTGATCTCCAATGAGAAGAAAGAAGGCTATTTGTGGTTCTTGGCAGTGAAATCTACTGGATCTGCCTTTGCCTTTGCACCTGATTGCTCTTCCCACATGCTAAGACCATCTGCAAGGAGGAGAGCCCGGGGGCCTTGGGAGGGATGGCTTGTTTTAAGATGTACATTTTATTGTTGATCGGGCATAACGAGGCTGACTGATCAGGAGGTGACTACTGCCGAAGTTGAGGGGGCACATCGAGCCGTTAGTTTGGGCGCACACAAGGGAGCTCCAGATCAGACAGGAGAAGGAGATGAGGTAAAACACAGGCAAGAGCTTTTAGGGTGCTTGTTTCTGGAAGGAATGAGTAAGCAGACTTAGGGAGGCTAGCTTGAAAGTTTCCAATGGGCTTTGGTGCTCAGGGGCTGTGCTTGGAGGTCTGCTTCATGCCCTGGAGTGACTAGGTCAGTAGAGGGAAGTTTGAGCGTGAGAGTCTGAGGAAGGTGGTGGCTGTGGGCACTGGACAGGTGTTCTGCGTAGCGAAATTGTCCTGAAGCCGTGTCACCTACTATCTCCAGGAATCCGCCAGCTCTGACATGGGCAATCTGTCTAGGGGCAGTAAGGCCCTGGATATCAGAGCATCATAAATAGAGAAAATAAATAAAACAGAGTGATGAACACAGCTCACTGGCCCGTGACTGGATGACTTTCCGAATATGTCAGATGATAGACATCAGCAATTCCCTGATGAATATGCTAATTTTTAGCTTTAATGGAGGATGGAGAAAAGTAGAGGGATTCGGACAAGTGAAAAGGGCCCTCTTTCAATCTCAGGTTCAAAAGTCTAAATTCTCACTAATTACACAAAGTGCCTAATTGGGCCTTAGAACCAAGATGAGTTTTGGACATTCTCTGAGGTGATTCCTTCTGAAAAAATTACTCAACAATAATAAAATTCACTGTTGGACTTTTGTCCCATGTTCCTCCCCCCAGCGGTGCCAGGAACCTCGGCTGTTACAGGCTTTGGGGGAATTTGGTCATGGCCAGGGGTGCGTGAAGGGAGCATATCAGGTGGGGTTAAGATGCAGGAGGATGGCAGGGCCTTTAGAGAGACTTCATTCAAACCTGGGCCAGGCCACTTACTTCTGCTTCTGCGGTTGGTAGCCTTGCTTCTAGGCATCATAAGTATTTTTGTCCACCCTGCCTGATGAGGTGACTATGGATCCCGGTTTCCCCATGATGGGGCCTTTTGTGCCGATGGCCTTGAATCCCAGCCATTCTAACATTTGTCCAGGGTAAATTGCCATTTAGAAACATTCCCATTTAGAAGACAAATGCCTCTGAACTCCAAGGGCATTTCCCAAAGGGAGCTTTTCTTGAAAGACTCAATGTTCTTCTCACATGACAAATTCAGGCATGAGGTAGGCCAGGTGTGGGTCTGGCTTCCCGTCATAGCAGCTGTGTGGGAGCACAACTACACATGCTGGAAGTCACTCAGCTAAAGACAGGGGACACTCAGCTTTGCCTGCTGACATGTAGATCTTGAAACTTGGTGTGAGTTATATAAATACTATTTTTTGTTGCTGCTGTTTTTGATTTTTGACATAGGGTCTTTCTGTGTAGTTCAGGCTGGCTTTGAACTCATTATGTAGTCCAGGCTGGCCGTGAGCTTGCGCCGAACCTCCAGCCTCAGCCTCCCGAGTGCTGGGATTACAGGTGTGTGCCCAATTGCCATAAATACTGTTTTCCTTTCCCTTCTCATGCTTCAGCCTGACTCCAGAATAGGAAAATTTCATGCCATTATTTACAACAAAAAAATTTTTTTTTATCAAAGTAAAGCAGAAACCTACTGGAGAAATTCCAAAAGTTAAGATGGACTTAAAATTGTGATGATTTAAGATGTCTTTTAAAAGTGTACCAGCAGCTTCCAGGAATCCAGACCATCTGTGAGCTTCCCATGGCACATTTGTTTTTCCCCCTAATTTAAAAAGAAATCCAATCCCTCGTTGTGTTCTCAGCTTTAATGTGACTTATCTGGCCTGGGAAGCTGCCCAAGACCCATTAGAAAAGAGGATGGCTGAGCCCAGGGCAAAACGCTGCCTGTAAGTAGCCGTCCACGTCCACTTTCCCACCCAAGGAGAGGTGGGAGGGGAGGGGAGAGGAGGCAGGGGATTCTGCTGTTTGGGGACTTTTAAAGGAGTACTAGATCATCCTGTTCATTAAAAAAAAAAAATTCCCTTGAAAGTCGAGAGGAAAATATGGAAAGAAAAGTAACATTTTCTAAAACCACAGGATTTTTTTTTTTAAATAACTATCTTAGAGGCTCAGTTTGAAAATCTGATTGAAAGGGAAACTTCTTCCATGGGAGAGGAAAGGACAGCTGAGCAGCCCCTTTATGGGTTCCTTGGAACCCCTGTGCTTGGCATAAAATCCAACCAGGATGGCCACAGATGAGAGGCGTAGGGCCAGTGCTGCTACAGGAGGGACCAGTAAGGATTCACAGCTTGAAAGCGAGGGCAGCAGGCAGTGCAGCACTGTAATGTGAGGGCCAGATTCCTGGTGATAGGAGGCGAGATTTGATGGAAGATACTCTCTGGTAAAAGCCAGAGCTGCACAGTGGAGCAAAAGCAATGGCAACAGACTTGGAAAGCATTCAAGTTCAGAGGCCCTCTGCAACCAGATTGTGAAATGCTCAGGAAGGGTGTCAAGGAAAAAAAGAGAGGAATGTAGAGATGCAGGGACTTCCAGGGAGTCTAAGAGAGAGGAGGCATATGGGTGCATTAAACATGATCTCCCAAGCTCAGCTCGTTCAAGGTAGAAAAGAAGGAGTTGCAAGTTCTCTGGAAGGTTGTTGCCCGGCCGTGCTCTCAGCCACGGGAAGGGCACCCTTCAAAAGCAGTGCTCAGTGGCATTTAAACAACATATTCCCCATCTCTCATTCTGTACCATGTATGTAGCTGACACTCCCATAAACAGAACCTATCATGTTCTCTTCTTTAATAACGTCAAAGGTTGTGATATTACTTGGGGTGTGACGAAGTCATTTATAACCTCAGAAAATAGAGAACTGTCATGACATTCATTTCGATTCAGCTTTCCTTGGTAGAACCCCCACTCCCTAAAAACAGAAGTGTTCATGTATCTTCTGGAGTCAGTGCTAGGATGTTGTCTGCAAGTGTGTCGCCTATACCTCAATACCTTTTCTCTTTGGCAATGTCAGGTACAAAATTTCCAAGTAACAGAGTACGGCAAATAGGACTGTTTTGACATGCAGTAATCCATTTTTCAGTAGATCTAAGATACCAACCGGCGCTTTGACCACATTTCTTTTTCCTGTTTGTTTGTTTATTTGTTCTTTTGTCCTGGGATTGTACTTGGAGCTTTCACACTGAGCTATAGTCCCAGCTCATTTTATTTTTATTTTTGAGACAGGGTCTTGAATAGGTCTTTGAGTTGCTTAGGCTGGACTTGAACTTGCAATCCTCCTGCCTCAGTCTCCCAGAGTGCTGGGATTATAGTACAGGCTTGTGCTACCAGCCCAGCCTGAACACATTTCTGATTTGAAACTGTTCAGCCACATAGAGTTCTCCCAGGGAGTCAAGGCAAAATGCCTGTTGTAACTGGAGATTTGCAAATTTAACCTGATCACCCCAAAGCAATCTGAAGCAATGGGGAGCAGACTTGCATATGTCCTGGGGGTCCTGAAAATAAATAGCAAGCCCCTCTCCAGCTTCCTATAAAGATCCTGGGGAGAAGGTGGGGTTTTGATTCAGCCACCAGAGTGCAGCAGAGCCAATACTTTGCCCTCTGTAGTCTCCAAAAACAAAAACAAAAACCAGTTGCTGGATTGAAGTCAGACAAAGCAAAGTACTTGAGCATTTCTCTTCTCAGTCAGCAAGCAGGAAATCAAAGTAAGGTGGATCTGAACAACCACTAAGGACACTCAGTGCAACTGGCAGCCAGCCTTGTGCCGTACTGTCCCAGAAAGGCAGTGAGGCTTGAGGATGTGTGGCAAATGTCAGACATCGTGAACCTAGAAAGCACATTCAGGGGACCCAAGATGGGATAACAAGGGGCATATTCCCTGCAGAGGGGTGAAGCTGAGGTGACAAGGGCCCACACACCCTGGGGACAGCTGCGTTGAGAAGGCAGGCTCTTTTGGCATCTGCCTGCCCAGCTCTAGTCCTCTAAATCATGTCAGAGAGAGAATTTACCGCAGACATTAGCCTTCAGCCAGAATTCCAGAGAAAAGAGACAGCAGCAACCCACTGTGGAGCCCTGGCGTGTCCACAGCCAAATGGAGGCGACAGTGACTACCCAGGTGTTTAACCCAGGCCAAGTCCCAGACGCTTGGAGAGGAAGGGCCAGAACCACTTTGGAGATGAGAAGAAATGGAGTCTCATCTACAAGGTCACACTCCTGGAAAGGCCGGAGTGTGTGAGGTGTGATGCCAGGCAGACTATTTAAAGCAAAACATGAATCTGCCAGCAGGGGTAGAACAAAGGGACCTTGGAACAGGATTTCCTGGCATCTTTGGAATGCGTCTCAGATGAGGACCTGTGGGGCTGCATGGCACCAAATAGTTTAGCTTCCTCAAGGTCAGGCCTTTGGAGACCAACCATCCCATGTACCTGCTTTCCCAGACTGCACCACAGTCAGCCACCTTGGAAGCAGGACTGCATCCCATTTTAATCTGACCAAGCCATGCTGTCTAGAGCTACTTCAGATGATTTATGTGGCCAGGCTTTGCCACTGAGAAAGCCTGGAGGTACATGAGGGAAGAGGGATTGCGTGTGTGCGTGTGTGTGTGCATGTGTGCGTGTGTGTGTGTGTCTAAAAGGGAGCCGAACACCTACTAAAGGCAGAAGTAAGCAGCCTACAGAAACGAGACAACAAGGAACAAACTGCTGAGATGTTTTGGAAGAGCCGATACCTCTCTGCGGGTGCTGGGGCTTGCTAATGAGAAAGGCCTGCCCTCAGCTCTGTCCAGCCAGTGTCACACTGGAAATGAGGCCTCCCCTCCCCCTCCCCTAATGCTGGCAGATAGCCAGTGCTCTTCTGCCCGGTGACCTTTTCTACAGTGTGTGCTGGCAAGAATGCCGACGCACATCTCCCTCCCTGCCTGTGGCCCTTTGTGGGTTCTCAGCTGCAGAGAAAATGGGGGTGGGCCTCTGGGGGCCAGCATCATGGGACTTGGGACAGTGGCAAATCTCAGACTACTTATCTGAGAGGTGTCTTCCCTCCAGTGTTCACTCCTAAACTATTCACCCTCAGCTCTAGTTTCACCTTCAAATAAGGAAGAGATTGTGTGCTACTGCCTCTTTGTGGGGCAGGATACATGGCACCTAGTAATGGGTGAGTGACTGCTTCCCCAGGGCCCCTCTCTGCTCTTTGTCAGGCATCCCACACAGAGACCCTTCTGGTGTGGAGGCCCTTTCAGAAGCAGGCAAACAAGAATTCTGCAGGGTTCTAGAATACTCTCACCAGCAGCCAGGATAAGATCATCCTCCTTTCTCTTCTGCAGAAGGAAGAAACTTACAGTGTCCTGCTTTTTTCCCAGCTGGGGTGGGTGTCAGAGAAGATGGTGCCAGGGTGGTTTCCATGGAGGCGCCCCAGGCTGTTGCTTAGACATAGACCATGAGAGGAGCTGCAGGGGTGGATGAGCAGGGCAGAGAGTGGGCAGAGCCAGAGAGGGAGCCTGGAAGCAGCAGAAAAGGGCTGAGTTTTGTGCTAGTGGAGACAGAATATTCCATTCCAGTACTTACTTGACTATGACCTGACTTACACTCAGAGAGCAGGAAGCAAGAGACCACTTTGATAGCCCCAGCAAGGATGGCAGTGGCCAGACTGGTTGCCACTGGTCAGTTGAAAAACATGGATGAGATTCTCCTAAAATTCTGATTTTCCAGAAATATTTTTCATGGTGACTATGAAAATAAGATTTCCATTGGCAAATAATTTTGGGAAACCCTGTGTTGAATAGTTTGGGAAGGTTCTTTAGGGTAAAATTTCATAAGTTTTTGAAGAACTGATGGGCAACGAGAGACATAATATAACATTTCTCACAGAAGCAATACCACGAAATTTTTTTGCGAAGCATTTTGTGTGATCTTTAAACATACTTTGGGAAGTGGCCATTTGCAGGAAAAATGGCTAGGAAGCAGAAGCCACTTTACAAGTGTCCTCTGATTACATCTCTTGTTCAGAATGCACATCTGAACCTGTGCTTGTGTCACTCCTTCTGCCAGACAGGCCCTGCACCATCTTTCCACTGAGGCAACGTGAGACTCTGCACCTTCTGAGAGTCCACTGCACTCTACAGAATCTTGTCATTGCTAGTTTAGGTGTCTGTCTGCCAGACAAGATGGCTGCTTCTGGAAAAGAGCCACACTGCTCAATGCTGCCTTCTAACTTCCCTACAGTGTCCGCCATAGAGCTGGTGCCCACTGAGTGAGTGAATGAATCAACAGACATGAAAAATCAAGGGCACTGATGGAATTTCAGGAATTCCCAGATGCTTCCAGAGTGGGAGGGTCCCTATGTCCCTCGCTTTACATGTAGGTGTCAGTCACAATGACCAAATTCAGCCCTGGCTTTATTTTACATATACACACACAACATGTTAGCTTTCTGTTACAGTAGCAAAATAACTAAGAAAATCAACTTAAAAAGAGGAAAAGCTTTTCCAGCTAACAGTTTTGGAGGCTTTAGTCGAAGTCTGATTGGCCTCATTGCTTTTGGGCCTGCGACAGTGGGCAGTATGTTGCTCCTGGAGCCATAATGGAGGAAAATGCTCACCTCATGACAGCCAGGAAGCAAAGAGAATCAGGAAGGGGCGAGCACACCCTCAGTAACCTAACTTCTTCCCAGCTGCCCCACCTCTTAACAGATTCACATAGATGACCTATAGTGCATGGGCCGTGGAACAAGCTTTTAACACACAGGCCTTTGGAAGACATTTCAGATTCAAGTTTTAGTGCACGCATGCAAGGACATGCACACGCATGCGTGCACATGTATGCGTGCACACATGCGCGTACAACCCCCCACCCAAAGAAAGGCCTTCAGTTCCTAATCTATATTCTCAAATGGAATTCCTTGCCCTTATAATCATTCCTTGTAAATGAAAAATTTCTTCACTGAGTATATCAAACTAAACCTGTTTTAAATAGCTCTGGCTTGCTTCCAAAAGGGTTAGCAATGTGTGGGCAAATTTCTCTACAGAGTTCTCTTCCCTCACCTAGATTTCTACAAGTGAATCCTCTATTAAGCTGTCAAAAAAACCCTTAGTTTCTTCAACACAGCCAGAGCTGGACATTTCTGCAGCTTTGCTCTTCCCACCCCTCTTTCTAGGTGTGTCTGGAAGCAATCACTTGCCCAGGGAAGCTGGGAACGAGCAAGCTGAGAGAGAGCTGGCCATGTTGTCAGATGGTACCATTTGTGTGTCTGAGAGTCTGTGCCACCCCTTAGCAAGATGAGAGGAGAGAGGAATCATTTCAAAGTAAGAAACTGATGCCACATAGTTTCCCACACATAGTGAATGTCAGATCTTTGCTGAGTGAGGGCAGGATTGTAGAAAGACAGCTTTCTAGCTTCTCCTTAAGCAGAATGCCACATGGTTCTATCGCAAGTTTTTCCTGTGTCCTAATTTAAATATAAAGACTTTTCCAAAGTCAAACGAGGATATGTATTTGGTCCCCACTGTGATGGTTTTGGGATCACAGAACCTCTTAGAGGTGGGGCACAATGGGAGGTAAGTAGGCCATAGGGTTTGGCCCTATGGACGGGTTAATGCTGGTCTCCTAGAGTGAGTGAGTTCTCATGAGAACAAGTTGTTATAAAGTTAGGCCAACCCACAGGCATGGTCCCTTCTCCACCAAGACATTTCCCTTTCCACTTATTATTGTGTTGTGTGCAGCCAGGGGACCCACCAGGATACTCATGTCATGATCTTTGGACCTTCTTTATAAAGTATCCAGCCTCAGATATTTGGTTATGGCAACATTTGAAAAAGGGTGACCAGAGAGGAGGGAAGTTTAGCAATGTGAAGTTTAAAAATGCAAATTTCCTAGACCCAGATTATGTTATTCTGTGGAAGTGGATTGTATCTATTCACTTGTTGCATAAAGAAAAGCCTCTCTTGGTCAGAAATTTGAGAGTCCTGAGAGAGATCACAGACTGTGGAGAGAAGTTGTGTACATACGCCCCTAGTTCCAAGAAGTAGCTCTAGTCCTCAGGGAGATGCAAGAGGTTGGAAAGATTTCCTCCCATGCTGAAGAGAAGCCCTGTAGGACACCTGAGAGTGTGTATTCCAGCCAAAACTTGCAAGCACTTGGAGTGAGAAAGGACCTCCAACAGTGTAAGGCTGCTTTTGCCCTAGGGCCTCCCTATGCCCATGCTCAGACATCTAAATCAACCCAGCTCACGTTTGCCTCAGGCCTTTCTGCAAGGATCTAAGAAAAAAGGTTAAGTGAGGAAAAGGAAGCTGCTAGATTTCTCGAAGAATACTGGGTTCTCAGGGGCTGCCTAGAAGTCATGCTCCTATAAGCAAATGTTTTTCCATTCCAGAGGCAGAACAGTTAGATGAAGACATGCTTGTTATGCAGCATTAGCACTTAGCTGCAAGACAGTGATTAAGGGCATAGCATTGACCTTTCTGGGAGATCACAATGTGAGTTATTTTTCTCTGCAGAGATGATATGTTGTCTGAAGGTTTGAAAAACCTAGTGATGATCTCAACATAGATGACCAGAAGTTGTTTTCCATGTGGTTAAACTGGAAAGCTGTCTCTGTCCATGACAATCCCTGCTTACCTGAGATGTTCAGGAATCAGAGTGAGCAAAGAAGGCCTCCCCCGAGCAGTAGGGATGAGACTTTCCACTATGCACTTTCTACCTGACAAATGCAGGTGCTGCTGGCTTTGTGTCCCCTCACAGAATGCTCACAAATGAAGGAAACACAGGTAAACGAGTCCTGATCTTTCCTGGGGTCTCCCACAGAGGAAGATAAAAATGAAAAATGACATGCTTAGCAGAGGAATTTTCCCTAGCTTGCTAGGTTCAACTCCTTTCTTTGGCTGACTTTTTCTTCAACAAATGAGCTTGTCTTTTAGAATGCAGGTCACTTTTCACAAGGAAATGGACTATGGGATCCCAGGGGCAGAGCGGCTCCCTTGCAGGGCAGAGAAGAGGGCAGCCTGGCTTTGCAGCAAGCATAGAATTGCAGGTGAACACTGTAGCTCCAGAGAGGACAGAAAGCTTTCATGCCCTTAAGAGCTTAATACCGAGCATGGCTTGCATAGGGAAGAGACCACAGTCCCAGTCCCCACTCACTGCTGGCGTGCTGACTTAATGATTTCCATCAGAAAATGAAAGAATCTCAATTTCTTGAGTTGCTTTATGTGCAGTGCCTGCATCATGCCAATATTTCAGACTTCTTTTTGCCAATTCATTCTGGTCCTATTAGTAGAAGCAGCCCGCTCTCTCATGCCCAAAAGGGCTAGTCTCAGGGTATGTGATCCATGCACTGGCATGGGCTCCCTGTTTGGAGGGACTCTGTGTTTGGTTTAATGCTCTGCTGTTTTGTCTTGAAATTCTTAATATTTTTCAAACAGGGAGCTCATCTTTTTTTTTAATTGAGTCCTGCAAATTGTTTATGGCCCTATATGCCAGACACACTCCCTCCCTTCCTTTACTTGGAAAATCCCTCTTCCTCCAGTCTCAGCCTCAACATCCCTGCCACAGGGTGACCCTGTCAGCTGCACCACTATAAACTGGTAATAATAATAATAATATGGCCAATATCAATGGACTCTTTACTGCGTGTCATGTACTGAGCTAGGAGGTTTACACACATTTTATTTTATCCACTCACAAGCACCATGGGGTAGGTATTAGCATCCTTACCCTTTGGGAGATGAGAAAACCAATAGCAGTTTAGAGAGGCTTAGTATCCAGGCGCACTAAGCCTGCTGTAGTGCTTCACCTGCATTGTGGATCACTGTGATGATCTGACGTCTGCCTTCTTACCTAGACAGCAAGTGCAAAGGGTCAGGGTCCTGTTTGTTGTCCGCTGTAGCTGTGGCACACAGTGGTTGTCTAGGTACTCTGTAAGGAGTACTTAGTTAGGAATTTCCGTATGTCTAAAATTTCCAGAGACAACTTTGGGCCAACCCAAGGAAAGAACATTGAAAGAACACTTTGAACAATCTCAAAAAATTAAAAACACCCTGGGTTTATCTTAGACTCTCCTCTGCGTATTGGGCTTCACTGGGTGTCTGGGGCATGTGGATGAGGGCAGAGCATTGGCCTTGGCAGCATGTAGAGGTCCAGGCATCCCTAGCTCCTCTGCTCGCAGGTCAGCCTGTATGCGTGAGTGCATTGTGGAGAAGAGGCGCGTGTCCAGAGTCTACCCTAGGGATGTGACCTGGTTGGGGAGGCCAGGAAAGGGTTCCACGAGGACTGAAGAGCAATGGGACCAAAGGACAGAGGGAGGCTGAGACAGGGATCCCCATGCAGAGAACACTCTGGGCACAGACTCTGGAAAGGAGTGAGCATGGCCTCTTGGGAGGGCTGAGCAGAGGTCAGGGTTGGCAGATGTGCTGGTAAGATGCACAGAGGATAAGACATTTTGTCTTATCTTTTCTTTTTCAATGCTGGGACCCAAACCCAAAGCCTCATGCACACTAAGCAAGCACTGTATAAGTGAGCTGTACCTCCAGCCCTTTTTCTTGATAGCTATAGAATTTTAAGCAGGGGATGACATGACTTACATTTTATAGAGGTCGCTCTGGTGGCAGAATGCATCGATGGGGAGGGGCTAAGTAGGTGCCGGGTGGGCTGTGTAGGTGTGTGAATGTACTGCTTCCCGGTGCTTATTTGTGAGCCACTATGCTTGTTGAGGGCAAATTCCTTCAGCAATCAAAGGAGCTCATCTGTGGTGAGAAAAAGGACCATTGGGGCATCTCAAAATGATGTCACACATGAGGGAGGCCAAGTTGGCACATACATTCACCCTGGCCCAGCTAAGTTCTGGATGGGGTGTAACTAGGCCAGTGCACATGGAATTTGGGCATTTTATGACTGCTGGCAGAAAGACCTGTAGGGAACTTTTCCAGCTGCAAAACAAGTGGCAATAGCTTGGTACCTGTAAGAACTCAGCTCAGAATCCAGCCTGACTTTTCAACTAGTTTGGCTTAATGGATCTTGTGCACTTGCAAGTGAAGAAGCGGGTGTGAGGGACCTTGACACTTGTCCATTCAAGGAGCAAACTAACTTGTCATTGGTTGGGATGGAAAAGCACAGTCACTTGTGATTTGAGCATCAAATGTGCCAACCCAAAGTAACAGTCCTTGAGACTACAGCTGGGCAAGGTTTTGCATGGTTCCTCCTACAGCTGCCTGGAGACAAAGGCCTAGAGTCTCCTCTTGAGGATAAGGTGGGATGTTACAGGGAAGAGGTGCAGGAAGCAGACTCTCAGAGATTCCTTTTCACCTTGTACCACCTTGCTTTGCTCTTGGGCTGGCCCCATGACCTCTCAGCCTACACTCCTTCAATTATAAATTGAAGGGTCTACACGGAATAATTTCTTCCAGTTCTAAAGTCCTAGAACTCTTTGTTCAGAATCTTTAGGAAGACGTGACTTTCTTTCTTTCTTTCTTTCTTTCTTTCTTTCTTTCTTTCTTTCTTTCTTTCTTTCTTTTAAAATTTTGTTTTAAAGAGGATAAAACCAAGGAAAATAAAACAATAAAGCCAATCAAAATAAACCAGTACAAATGATACAAGACTTAAGAACCTTATGAAACCAGCAATAGTTACCATAATGTCTTTTGTTGTCTTCAGAATAGCTGCAGATACCTTTGGACATAGTAAAAATCAAACAGAACAAAACAGAATAGTAACAATAAAAACAAAACAATGAATGCAATAAAGGACTTCAAAACAAGCCAATAGTAAATCCAAAATGGCTACTGTAATATGTCTTGCTATCTTTCAAATAGCTGCTCATACTATCAGATTTAACATAATCAAATAAAACAAAAGAGAATAAAACTCAATCCAACAAACAACGAAAACAATATGGTTTCCAAGGGGGGGGGATCAACTCCCAGTGACGCCTGGTTCTCTCTCCCTGCAGTCTGTGAATGGCACTGACTCATGGAGAGAGGCTTGAGGTGGCTGTCCCCACTCTGGCAGCAGCAGGTTCCTGGGCTGGTTTCCAGGCAGGGATCACCTTCTGGTAAGGCCTGGTTCTCTCCCTCTGAAGCCTGTGAATGGCCTAGACAAGGTGACTTTCAGGTCACTAAGAAATTCAATTTTTGTCAAAATGAAGCAGCAGTAGTCATTATAGCTAAGAGAAATAGGGCAATAGGATGCTGGTGTATTGCATCGTGGCACCTGCTCTAGTCTAAGGTCTCTACAGTACACGCCAATGGGTCTCTATCTCTGTTAGATTCCTCTCTCTTTCACTGACAGTTGTGATAACCACATGGGTATTCTTGTCCCAAATTGGAACAAATATAGTATTGGGCCATTTCTTTCTAAACTAGTGAAGTATCCTGTTTTTAAAAATGGTTTCATCTCTCCCAAATGTACAGGTACAAAGGATTTAAAGGCAACTGTTCCATGACGTTCATTGATCAGTTTAAAGCACTGCACCAGTGTAACAAGTACTGTAAAATGCTGGGGCTGAAATCTCTTCAAAGCAACAACCAGAAACCAAAGAAGCCAAGCATTGGGAAAAGCAAAGTTCAGACAAACTCTCTAACAGTGAAGAAGCCAGTGCCTGGGGCCCCAGCAGAAAAGAAAAGCTAGCAGCCCTCAGAAACTAGTGGGCAACAGCTAGCAGGACACAGCCTACGAGTAAAAATCTGAAGACGTGCAGAAGGAGGTAGCACAAGCCTGCAGGGACTGTGTGGCAATCCTTACTCCCAGCCACCAGAGCCCCAAGATGCTTCTATGTCATCTTATCACCTGCCATCTAATGAAATGGTCTCAGCATGGGATTGGTGACCAGACTGTGGAGACATTGCATCAGACGTCAGTGTCCAATACAGTCCCCTCTTATGTGTACACAGCATTTGTACCAAACTTACGTCTTGTGTCTGTTTGTATATTTGCACATAGTTTTGTTGTCAAGGACTTGGTGCTGAACAGAGTCTGTCCACAGCCCAAATCCTGCCTGCCTCGCTCCTCAGCTCAGGATTCTATCCAGTTTTGATGTGAACACAAATCATCAGTGTCAAGATTTGCACGAGTGTTGAGTACACTGCTGTTGCTGGAAGAGGCTTCTGAAGTGTAAGGCCACTTCCTACCATTATTCTCACAGTCACTTAAAATTTTCTGTTTCAATAAATTCATAGTTAAACAAAGAGTTTCAGATGTATAAACTTGCGCCATATTTCATATTCCTCCAAAATTTAGTAATTTCCTAATAGGTTCACTGGAGCACAAAATATTTGCATCTATGTTTTCCTTTGTTCTTGCATTACAAGTTGGAAGCCATTACTTTCTGCTTTGCTCCCTAAACATTTTCTCTCTTAACCCAGGGTTGATCCTCAGTGGGTTACACCAGAGATGGGGTGCCCAATTTGCAGGGATCCTGCCCTCCTGTACTCCACATGCGTCTCCTCACAGCACAAGTCTCCCCTTCTTTTATAGATTGCTATAAGACGTTCTGGGAAAAGCAAAAATGATGCAGGGTGTGTGTGCAGCTCCTCTCAGAGGGGGCAGGCGGCCTTCAACAGGAGACTTTTGGCATCTTTGACTTTAAAATACTGTCTCAAGCATGGGGTTTTGATTTTTTAAAAGGAAAAACTTACATGGGATTTTGTTTTGAAAGGAATTTGAAGGAGGAAATGCTTGTCAGTTGCATCTCATCTTTTTTAGAAAACTTACAAGCTGTCTTTTGAAGGGATTCCCCACCTTATGAATTATAAACTACTCATTTCTTTAAAATGTGGCTGGTAGCTTGCTTTGTCCACAGAGATCCTACATATGTAGTGTTCTGGAAAGTTCCACAATAGCTAAAAGGCACAGGGTACAGTTTGATTAAGTCTATCATCTACCTTCTATCTACCCATCATCTACCTATCTATCATATCTACTTATACAACCTATCATTTATCATATAACATCTATTCATCTATCATCTATATCTCATTATCTATCTCTATTCATCTATGAATCACCTGTCAGTATGGGTAAAATAAAAGCAGGGTACTTTCTTTGGTAATAATTTGTACTAAAAAAATATAATGTTGACGCAAGTGTTAGAAAGTACAGAAAGGTATGAAATGAAAAATCAAAGTCATCTTGAAGCCCTCTTTCTCTCTAGCTATTTTCCCTCAAGCTATTTCCCTCTAGCTTGACCTGGAGGGACAGCTATTTCCCTGGAGGACCTGGAGAAAAGTATTTTGTGACTTGTGGTCAGTCCATGTCGTGCCTCCTTTGGACGGATCTATCCCTGCCTTCTCTCCTAGATGCTTAGAGTTTTTTCAAAGTGTCCATGTTGTTTATTGTCATATGATTTCATTTGTTTGTGTACCTTTGGAGGTCCAGAGACAGAAGGGACACCTACAGTGGGATTTATTGCAGCCAGGACTTCTAAGGATGGCCTTGGTGTGGGTATGTGGCCATCTGTCTGGTCATCCCTTGTGTTCTGAGACAAAGTGCTGTTTTTCTAGTGCAGTCAGGTAACGGGGTGAGCAGAAAGTGGGCTTTACTGCACCACAGTTGCGTGTCTTAGGACTGTCCCCCCTCATGTCAGCTCAATTTTCAACACATCCAGTGTCTGTTGGTTCTCCCATTGGTCTTCCTGAGTGTGCAGAGGGCCATCCATACAGTGAATGCTGAGCCCAACCACTGAGTGAAGATGGCTCAGGCAATCGAGCTGGGGGTTTTGTACCCTGCTTATGCCCACAGGGTGCTCATATATGTATATTTCTCCATTTCCCAAAGGGCTTGCTAATGGAGCTCTGTGATGGGAAGATCACAAAAACAGATGAAAGCTTCATGAAAATGGGTCTGTATTCACAACAGCAGGTTTATCGCTAATGAAATGGCAGGGAAATGATGACCTCTTGCCAGCGGACAGCATGTTCCGGAGAGGTCTAGTGCTGGATGTGGAAGTGGCTAGCTTGCATTAATATTTCATGTGCTCCTATTGTGACAGTGTCTCCCAGCCTCATACTAGTGAAGGGTATTCAATAGAACCATATTCAAAAGAACGCCAAAAAAGTAACAATTAGTTTCTAATTATAAAGTGTGCTCTTTTCTAAATATACGTCCTATTTTGTGTGTGTGTTAGGCCTGCATTCAACTGGATCTGGATGGGGGGAATTTGCCAACTACCTGGTTCCAGCTTGTTTTCTCCGTGTGCAAGCTGCTCAGCTGGACACGCACAGCAAAGGGCACAGAGCAGGACAAATGCTCCGGATCTGCGGGTGCCACTTGGGTTTCACTAGTTTGTTTTTTATTCAAAGAGGGACAAATATTTTTCTGTTTCTTAATACAGGGTATAGTTTCCCTCTCCTTGCTGTTTTGAGCCTGCTTTGTGTAAAAGCTGAAGTGAAAGATAGAAAGCACTGGCATCTGTGTCACATGAGCCCTGCCTTCAATTTTATGACGCTGTAAGCAAATATTTACAAGCCCCAGTTGTGTTCATTGATCAAGGTTTTAAATTCCACTTTTCATGAGAGCTCTAAATGGTCCCAGATAGAAGTATCTCAGAAGCTTTCTTCAAAAATCACACTTTTTTGTTTCATGTCATCAAGAATGCCAGTCTGTGGGCTGGGGATTTAGCTCAGTGGTTTAAGCGCCTGCCTGGCAAGCGCAAGGTCATGAGTTCGATCCCCGGTACCAAAAAAAAACGAATGCCAGTCTGCCGGCTACCATTCTAGGGTCCAGAAGTATCAGAAGTCTAGGGTTCAGAAGTATCTGTTGCAATATTCCACCTCCAGGCCCCCTTGTAAACCATCATTTCCTCTTTCTCTACTACTATGAGGAAAGAAAAAGTAGTGGCTTGCTGTTTTCCAGTGATAAGTGGCCTATTGGCAACTGTCACTTCAGTAGTCATATTATTATCAAAGTGCTGCCATCATAAACTGCCACTGCTGTTGGGACTTACACAACAGAGATGTATTGTCTCACAGCTCTGGAGGCTGCAAGTCCTAAGACAGGTGTGGGATGGTTGGCTCCCCACAGAAGTTGCTGGGGAGGGCTGTTCCAGGCCTCTCTCCTGGCTTTTGGGAGTTTGTTGGCTGGTGACTGTGCTACTTTGGCCCCAGAAGATGTTCTCACTGTGTGTGTCTGCGTTTCAAATTCCCTTTCAGATAGGAAGACCAGTCATACTGAATTAGGTTCCCATTTTAACTTGAGGTATGTCCTCATTTTAACTTGATAAAAGACCATCATTCCAAATAATACTGTATTCTGAAATAGTGAGAGTTATCATTTTAACATAAGGGTTTTGAGGGAGATCATTCAACCCACAACAGTGTTTTCATCTTTCACATCCACAGCCACTTTCATACAGATTGTTGAGGCTGAATGTCCAAGTGAGAGGACGTAAACATGGTGCCCTTTGTCATTCAGTGTCCTTCCTTCCTGGCATTGAAGTGGGGGCCCAGTGCACAGAAGGGTTTCCCACTTCTCTTGGAACCCACCCTCACATCCAACATTTAACACTCTTAAACGTCATCATTTAGGTGTCCAGCGTCACTTTTCAGAATTTTAGGGAAATATCTCCCCTCGTCAGAAGCCGGACAGACAACCATTGTTATTTGTAGCGTGGTTGTTACCAAATTCCAGAGCCCATGCTCCATTATCCGTGTCCCAGACTTTTCACAGTGTGACCTCAGTATCTTAATGGAACACTGTCCTCAGAACTCTGACTGCCCACTATACCACAGATGAGTCTGTTAAAATCAAAGTTCTAAGACGCTTGTTGTATTCTTAGAACCTCCAATAATTATCCATCTGTTAAGGTTTAGGTCTAGAGTGTCCCCCTGAAAGTCTCATGTGTTCAGAGATGAGACTTTTAGGAAACTGGGTTATGGGAACAGTATATCTATAAGTATCTGTATTGCATTAGTAATAGAAAAATGAATTTCATAAATCATTTTACTATTCATTGGGGGGAAAATTGTACAATAAAAGATTACTTAAAATGTTTCGCCTGTAAATTAACTAATTTTTTTTACCACTATTAGTGTTTAAGAAAGAAAGAATGGAAAGAAATCATATGACACATTTATGTAATAATTCCTCTTCAGGGGGTAGTTTTCAAAAGTCATTCCACATTGACTGTTCCCTTGACCCTATGCTGTACAGCCCCCCTGTCTTTAGACAACTGAGATTTTCATAGTTTTGCTGAATGTCTCTCAAAAACTTTCTTTTAAGTATCCAGAATCCCTCTCTGCCTAAAAAACATTCCAGGACTTGCTGACAAACCCACATACATCATCCTCACTGTCTTTAGATAAATGACGCTTTGATCAGTAGCCCTTTCATCATCCTGCTTCCCTTTCATGTCTCTTCTTTCTGAAAGAGATGAAGTTTGAGGAAGGCATCAAAGGAGGTGATGCCAGCAGAGAGGAAAAAAAGGAGGATAGCTCATAGGGGGAGACTCAAGAACCAGGATTCAGCAGAAAGAAAAGAATCTTTGGAGTGACAATGAGCAAATTTACTGGCATAAGAAGTGTCCCATGAGTAAGGTGAACAGGAGAGCAGAATGAGGACATGCTTAAATCAGGGTCTTCACTGACTGAGCAGGGAACTAGCTTTTTTCATGGGCTCCATGAGGTGTTGGAGGCTTAGTAACAGGCATGAACTGAACTACTGGAACCTGGAGAGTGTAGTCCCTGCCCAGATGGGAGGCACGTGGAAAGGTAGAGAGTAGAGCATCTTGCCATGTGGAGCATGTCTGAATCAGCGAGCAGGAGAGAACAGTGTCATCCTATGCCTAGAAGGGATCAAAAGTAAGTCATGAGGCGTCAGAAAGACCCAGTGCATGAACTGAATGATCATATCCACACATCCTCACCCTGTGTTCATATGTTAAGATCCTAACCCCCAAGCAATGGTAGGGCTTTTAGGAGGTGATTAGGTCATGAGGGTGAAGTCCTCATGAACGAGATTAGTGCCCTTGTAGTAGAGTCCCAGAAAGGTCCTCTTGTTTCCAACATTGACGATTACATTGAGAAGACACAGTCTGCCCTTCAGAAAATGTACCCTCACAAGCCACCAAATCTGTTGGA
Organism: Dolichotis patagonum; assembly: GCA_004027295.1. NCBI lineage: Eukaryota > Metazoa > Chordata > Mammalia > Rodentia > Caviidae > Dolichotis > Dolichotis patagonum. Next base: position 119,768 of record PVJX010001836.1, read on the forward strand.
TCCTTGAACTTGGACTACCTGCCACAGACCTGTAAGAAACAAATTTCTGTTGTGGATAAGTCACCTAGTCCATGGTGCTTTGTTATAGCAGCCTAACTTTCAGAATGAAGATACCAAAGATGGGAGGGAGAAAGAAGATCAAGACACAAACCAAACTAAACCAATTTCTTTTAGCATCTGGAAACTTCCTTCCTGAAGTAGGTTTCTTAGGGCTGAATGGAGTAGTGTTATGGTTTATATCTAGATACCTTCCAACTCCCAGCCTCATGTACCCATAGGTAGGGCTTTTGGAAGGTGACTGGATTTTAGGGGTTCTAGCCTCCTTGCTCCTAGGAGGTGGGCTTTCGTTGAAGAGATGGGTCACTGGAGGTGTGGCTTGGAAGGGTTTACCTCCCTCCCCAGCTCCTCCCTTCTCTCTCTGTTTCCTGTCGCATCCTGCGATCAGTTCTCCTCTGCCAGACTCTTTCACCATGTAGATCGTGCCTGGAGCAGGCTGTCTATGCAAGGTGTGAAACTTCTGAAATGTGAGTCAAAACAAACCTCTCCCCTTTTAAATGCAGGTGTTGGGTATTTTGTCCTAGTGAGAAAGAAAGTGACTAAGTCTGGTAGTGACTGGCTGAGTGGGAGTGGGGAGCAGTTTGTGGTGGGAAAGTTCCAGCAGTCCCTGTCAGGCAGGTAGGTTTCAAGTTTGCAGGTAACCTGAGACATTTCTGAATATCAGCAGATAACTGGACCTTCAGCAACTGGTTCACTTGGTGTCCCTGCAGCTTCCTAGGAGGTGGTCTTGTTTTGTCACGGTTTATGTCTGTATTTACACATCTTGCTAATTGTGCCTCAAGATATGGTCTTGAAAATCAACAGTCTATTATTTCCACGCCTGTGTTACAGGAAACCAATGAATCAAACCCCTTGCTGCTCCAGACTGTGGGTTTGAGTTAGGTGTGATCTCATGTCCGTAAATCATCTCCCCTGTCTCCCAGGGACAGGCTTGAGATGAGCGAAAAGCACTGCCCATTCCCCCACCTGTGCAGAATGGAACAAGAGGAATCTACTTGGCCCTGCCTTCCTGCTTTCTGCCCTCAGTGTCCCATCTCCTGGAACCCCAATTTCCTGTATGCTCATTTTATGTGGCTGAAAAATCCAGAAAATCTCTCTTTTTTTTTCCATCAGTTTTATTTTAATTTCCTGGGAGAAGTAGTGGCCTGGCCTCTTTAGAAAACTTCTCCTAGTTGGTTTGAATTTTGAAGTTCCAATTGGCCTCCTCTCTAAGGTGTCTGGGCATTATCTTTGCTTTTCAGGTCACTATTTTCTGCAGAATAAATTTTTAAAAGAAAATACGACATTTTTCCTTGTATTACTCAAATAGTCCCCTCTATTTTTACCTGTTATTTGTTATCTTTTCTATAAACATCCTTGCTTGGCTTTCTCTTTATCATCTAAAGATGATTTTGATTTCTAGATAAGATTCAAATTTTTCAGGGAACCCTTCCCCTTCAACCTGCTAAGCCTGCCTTCCTCAGTGCTGTCTGGGCACTGGATACTAAGTGAGGACTTCAGAAGGCGCTGATGTGCAGTCCCACTGCAGGCACTCCGTGTGATGCTGTCTGTGTGACCCGGATGTGGGAATTTTGGATTGACTTTTTATTTGGGTGGAAGACTGTTGTAACATACCCTGGAGATAGCCCACGTGGAGCCCTTGTTGTGTTTAGGATGCATGTCACTGTGGATGAAATGTACAGTAGTCCTTTCCTCATCTCCATCCATCTTTCAGAGATATGATGGCGTAAGTGACCAATACAATACACACAAGACACGTGTCTGAGCATGTGTCCAAGTTATAAAAAAAAATTCTGGATCTGGAATCCCAAAAAAAGAAAACAAGTATTGAGATGCAGAATTCTCCAGGGAAGAAGCTTATGATCATTTATTTTCCTGAATATCTAGTTCTATCAAAGTTCAAGGAAACAGTGAGCTTTATCCATCAATTTTTAAGACTGAGGTTATGTGCTCCTTGCCAATTCAGCCCTGCTCATGGGTACAATAAGCTGCCACTCATGTGATTTGAGGTCAAAGGACCAAAGAGCCCCCTTGTCACAAAATGTTTTCTCTATTCTTTGGTCACAAACCCAGGGAGTCAACTTTTGAGTGAAAATGTTGCATTTTAAGAAACACATATTACAGTGCAGTCAGGGTACCTGGGAGGATCACTCTGTCTCTTCCTGTGGTTTCCCAGAAAGCACAGCCTTTAACAGTAGTAGACAGAGATTTCAATGAGGAAGGAGAGGTAGGTAACATATACTGCCTCCTCCATCTCCACATTCTTTCAGATGTGAACTATATTTAGGCTCAACAGTAGCTCAGGAGGAACTGACCAAGCATCTCAGGTGAACATGGAGGTGTTTAGTGAGGTTTCCAGATCAGCACCCAAAATCCCAACTGTTGGCTCTTGGGGGCTGTATCTGTCAGGGCATCTTCTAGAGAGGGCGTTTTTAGTGCCACACTCCAGAGATAGTAACCTCCAGAGAAATATAAAAGCAAAAGGAGGGATATCCAAACAGATTCCCCAGGATACCTTTGCTGAACTCTTTTCCTGGGGTTCCTTTGTCACTAGGTTCTAGCAGGCCACCTCCCTCTTAGGCCTCAGTGCCTCCAGTAGGTTTACTGTCTTGGCCCTGGGAATGAGACAGAGACTCACACGTTGAGTCAGTTCATTGTTTAGTGGATTTTCTGAAATGCTTCTAAGATGTTTTATCAAATGACATTAATTAGTTCTATTTTTATCCTTTTATTTTTATTGAATAACATCAATTGAATAGCCACCATTCATCCTCAGGCAACTAAATGCAAACCCCAGGGTCTGTATATATGAACACAAAGATATTTATAGCATCTCCAGGCACACACACAATGAACAGTCCTAAAGGCACAGCATAGGAGTGGGCGACCCAAAGGTCATTCCCTGGGTATGGAGCTGGCTGTCGTCCTGGACCCATTCTGAGTCTGTGTTGGGAACTCGGTGTGGTGGGCAGCCATCTGTCCCGGGCCTGAGCTTTGCTTCTCTTACCCCAACAGCAGCCTGGAGGTTCACCCTGGACCCTGAAGAAGGAGGTTATTGTCACAGACTATTGAACGAGAAAGGATAAGGTCACATGGCCCTTGGAAAGGGATTTAGCAAGTTTCAGGCAGAGAGGGACATTTGGATGTCCTCTCCTGGACATTTTATGGGACTGAGTAGGCAGTGTACCTGGAAATGTCACCCTGTAGCAACCAGATAAACAACTAATATAACTCCTAAGACTGTAACAAACTCTCCACAACCTCCATTGGCCCCCAACATCCTGACACCAACCATTCTAAGGTGTGAGTCTTACTCTGGTCTCCGTGCCGTGCCCAACCTAGGCTACCTTCCTTCTCTGCATGGGGAGCAGAAACTGTGCTTGGCTTCACCCCTTGATTCTGAAAAAGCTGTTGCCCTACTGAATTCTGAGAAAATTCCTATTTTTGACTCTAAATTGTTTTGTAGCAAAAATCTTCCTCTATCATTCATCCTTGAATGTTCAAAAGAAATTGTTTTGTTTTGTTTTGAGAAACTGTGATGGTTGATTTCCCATGTTAACCTGGCTGAGTGATAGGATGCCCACACATCCAGTTCAACATTATTTGATGATACAATGTGAGGTTTTTCTGGAACAGACAAGCGTCTAAGTGGGTGGGCCTAGGAAAGCAGATGGCCCTCCCGGATGTGAGTGGGTCTCATGCAATCCTGCGAGGGCCTGAATAGAACAAGGAGGTGGGGAAGGTTGAATATACTCTGTCTGACTGCTGGAGCTGGGACACTGATCTCCAATCTTTAGTGTTTTAGTTTTTCAGGTCTGAAGACTCATGCTTGAATCTACACCTCTGCTTTCTGGCTCTAAGGGCTTGGAACTGTACTACCCGGCTCTCCAGTTGGAGGTCAGCAGACTGTGGGACTTAGCCTCCATAACCATGTGAGCCAATGTCTTGTAATCTGTCCATCTACCATCTATCTATACATCTATCTAGCTATCTATCTAATCATCTATATCTCCCTCCATCCATCTCCTTCCTAGTGGTTCTATTTCTTTCAAGAACTCTAATGTGGAAATGGACATGCCGCTGCTTACCTAGTATTCATTCTCTCTATCCAATATCCATTTCCTCCTTCTCCTTTAAGAACAAAACCTGCAAGATGCTTAGTTAAAATGCTGCATTTCCCTGGTTTCTTTGCAGTGGAGATTAGTCATGTATCACTGTTCTGGCCAATAACAGCTAAGCAAAAGTCTCTGGGAGGGACTTCCAGAAGCATTCTGTAAAAAGAATCAAACCAGACAGAAGCTACGCTTTTCGTTTAATCTGTATGTGTGCGTGTGTGTGTGTGTGTGTGTGTGCGCGCGCATGCATGTATGGTTACTTTGTTTTATTCCTTTTGGAAGATATCTTTAGTTATCATATTGTGGCTGTGATGACTAGGTAGAGTGGACATCAAGAAGAAACCCAAATTTTAATAGTATTGAGGGGCTCCTGGCCAGTTCTAGACTCTCTGCTTCCTTAGTTTTTATTACAGGAGGAAAAAAATGAAACTCGATTTTGTCTAAACATGTTTGATTTTGATACACACGACGCATGTTTATGTAAGTAGTTTCTATTTAAAAATAAAGTTCTCCATGCTATTCAAACTAGAGTGTCTTGCTAGTACCCGCCTTTTCTGCAGGTAGCTGAGTCCTGGCTGGACCTCAGTGTCATTTGTGCTTTCACCCATCTATGCCTGGGCCCTCAGTGAGTGTCAGGTGGCTGGTCTGGGGGCACAGCCTGACACCGGGGTTTTTAGTTGTTCTCAGTGGGCAGCCAGCACTGCGGAGACTTCCAGTTCTCTCTTCCAAGGCAGAATAATTGGTTGATGGATTCCCTCAGCTACTCTCATTACACGCTAATCATAACCACAGCAGACCGAGCTTGTAGCCCAGTGGTTCTAGACCTGAGCCTGTATCTAAACTGTTAGAAGTTTCTGCCCAAACCACCCACCCCAAGTTTCTGATGTCAGGATCTGGGGTGTACTATATCTACATTTCTAACAAGCTCCTTGGTGCTGTGGAGGCCACACTTGTTGTGAGGTGACTTTGTTTTGTCACCAACCCCTTGTTCTCTGCCTTTTCTTGTTCTCTCTGCCCTCTTACGAATCCAAGGGTTCTTGGGTTTGCCTCACAGTTTCCACACTACTGAAAGCAAAACGCAAAATGTGGTTCCTTCTAAGGGGACTCCCAGCAGTGGTGTTACTGGATATGGTGGCGACCAGCAGCATTTTCCAGGTTCTTGTTTGTTCTGATCAATGAAGTGGTCAGGATGATTGGTGGGTGTGAAAGATTCCTATTTATTTTAGGGCAAAAATAAGAAAAGAAAAAGGAGAAGAAGTGCTCAGGCAGAAGAGTGCCTGGAAGGAAAAAGAGAAGATATATCCTGCAAGTAGACCACTAGAAGAACAGCAGGGCTGTGGCCCCAAGTCAGTGGCTGCCATCCCTTTATGGTTTGATAGTTAGTCCAGGTGGCTCCATTTGACCTTGTGCTAGAAGACTGCTTTCAGGTGCCAGGTTCAGCATGTTCTCCTAGCAGATTGGTACCAGGTGCAAGGTTTGGCTTCATCTCGGGTTGGGCTCTGGCGCTATTCTGCTCCCATAGTTAATAAGTCTGCTCAAGTGGTAGATTGTGACCAACTGATCCAGTCACGTTGCATGCCCTGGACTCCTGCTACAATACCATCCTTGATGTTCATGCCTGCACTCTTCCCTTCTCTTTCATCTGGATAGTCTCCCCTTGCTTTCAGGTTTCTACTTTGCTGTCACCTCTTCCAGGCAGTGTTCCTTTAAAACTCCCAGTTTATGTTCTCGAAGCCCTACCTCTTTGCACTTGGGTGCAGTTACCAGGTTGTTATCACTAATCTCCGGAAGGCTGGAATAGGACTTGGCTGCAGTACATGGTGGGCACCCTGCATATGGTGGGCACTCTAGGAAAGGAAAGAGAGCAGCTATAGGCAGCTGGGCCTCTGCTCCAGGGCAGGATGAACCTGAGTGGCTCCAGCTGAGGCCAAGGAAGCAGGAACCTGGTGTTTCCCTTCCTTGGGGAGCCACCCCAAGAGGTTCCCTTGGGACCTAAAGACTTCCCTTCCAAGCTGGCACCTGCCCACTGTTACTCCTCCCTCAAGACCCTTCCTCCTCCAGCTTAGGTCATGTTCATCTTAGATTCCCCAACTTGAAGGGGCATAACTTGCTCTTGCCTCTCATTTTAAACCTCCAAACACACATATTTTGCTACATGGGCCATTGTTCAATTCAGCAAAATTTGTCCTGCCAACACCCTTGGCTTCCTGTCATTGCTCCCTTTCCTTGTGAAGTTCCCAGGCAAGCAGTAGCTCCTTAGAGCAGTGATTCTTATCTGGAATGATTTGGACACCCAGGGGACAGCTGCCAACGTCTGATTTTGGGTCATATCACAGCAGGGAGGATGCTACTGACTCTTAGTGCCAGACCCAGGATATTGCCCCACCTCTCACGATGCACAGGGTGTCACCACTGCATAGAAGTATCTGCCCAGAGGGTTGGGTGGTTGGTGACAAAGCGTAGTTAACAGCTCCTCTCCCTTCAGAAGCCTCACAGTGTGTGGGGGATGCTGTACATTTGGCTTAAGGTTTCTCCAGGTCCAAACTGACTCAGAAATCTTAAGATAATAATATTCTTAATAATTAATGGTCACTAGAAGCACAAGCCCAGGCACACTATGCTGATGCTCCCTCCAGCAAGATAAGAGATAGGTAGGACTGGTGTCTCCTTCCCTACCTAAGAATAAGACAGCCAGAGGCTGCTTCTGGTTATGGCTACTTACAATGATCCTCTTCCTGGACAGGAAGATCCTTCCTGATCCGGCCCACGGATCAGTCCGTGGGTCTCACCTGGAAGAGGAACGGGGATGGGGGGGCAGGGCAAGAGGAAAGAGAGATGGAGACAAGTTGAGCAGTTCCAATCAAGTCTCGTTTATTGAGGAAGTGAACATGGTTTATATAGGGTGAGGGCAGGAAGTTGTCATCAGGCAGAGATGTTGTGGAGAGACCGGATAGGTCACAGTCATGTCCGGCCAGGCAGAGAGGATCATGGGTAATGTAGGCAGACACACCAAATGCCCACAGGAGGGCGGGATGGGGCGGCAGCAGTGAGGCTATCACGCTGCTCCCTACACCTTCCAAAGCCAAGGATATGGCAGGGACCATGTTTCCTTTCTGAAGTCTGCTCTTGAGTAGGACTGAGACTTCCAGTGCCTTTAGGGGACCTATCAGGAACCCTGAGTCTCCACTCCCATAGTTGGGTGGCCTCACCTCCATTACTGTGAGAAATGAGCTGAGGACCTTGGAAGGAACAGTCCTGCAGCACAGAGTATGTAAACTAAGCCTTATAGACAGTAATTAGCCCATTTTATGCCTTTCTGCTAGGATCTATAGCTGCTTCTTCCAAAAGAATCTCTGCTTATCCGTTTGTGCTTTCAGGAGGGTCAACCCCACATACTCCACTGCCTAGAAGGAAGAAGGCTCTCAGCACAGCCGCTGAGGAACTCTTACTGCTCTCTGGACACTGTCCATGCCACAAGCTTAGGTCATGGCCTTCCTTGTATCCACCAAATGACCCAAGTTTTCCTGCTGTGGCAGAAGGGAGGCACCAGAGTGCAAAAAGATGTGAAGAACACAGGCCTGACCAGCAAGGTCCGGGAGAGCAGATAGCATACTCAGCACCCCAAACTAGACAGCTTGCACACATTCGGGCAAATGGACTGCTGTTCTGAAAATCAGGATTCCTCGGCCTTCTGAGAGTTGAGGATTCCTTTGCAGTTTGGATGAAAGCTCTGGACCTTCTCCCCAGAAAAGTACATCTATGCATAAAATGACACTGTCTGTTGATCACTCCAGCTCTACTTCTGGACTCAGAATTAATGCATCCACTTTGAGGACAAGAGAAACAGCAGCATATCAGACTGGCATCTGGAGTGACAAGATACAGAGGGCAGATATTCAGGAGAGTAAAGACAAGGTGTTTGGGAGGAAACAAGCTCAGTAGGTGACAGAAACAACCACCTCCTTAACTGTAACTGAACATTGCTAAAATGAAGTCTTGATTAGCAGTAATATGATCCATGAGGAGGGGGTACAGCACTAGAGACATAAATAAAACTGTTGACTTTACCAGCCATTCATTTGTCCAATAAATACTGATTGCCAACCCACCATGTGAGTGGTACTGTTCCATGAGCCAGAGACGCAGGAGGGTCTGTGTTCTCAAGTGCCTGACCTTGTAGTATGGGCACAGAAAATGGATGAGTGAATATGTCAAAGGATATTTTGATCATGAAGAAGTCTTTTCTGAAAGACAACTTTGAATGGCAACATTAATGAAGAAGCATAGCATGAAATGTCTGAGGGAAACAGTTCGAATAAAGGGAACAGCAAATACAAAGATCCTGAGGCAGGAGTGCCCTTGCGTATTTGAAGAATTGCAAGAGGGCAGTTCAGACAAAGCAGGTGGCAGTCTGGATTGCCTGTGGGTGGTAGGTTGCCAAGCCCTGGTCCTGATGATGTCATTAGTAAGTAGAAGTGGTCACAGTGCCTGCCTTCCTCATGTGTGTCCCCTGCAGTATGATGCCAGGCACATGGGGCAGCCTTTTCCTTCTCTCCATCTCCTCCTTGCTTGTCACGTTCCAACCTTGTCATCTCACTTCCAGTTCTTGGGCTGATCCAGACTCCATCCTCTTCAGAGATGTCACATGCACTTTTGCCTTTGACTGTGAATCCTTCCCCTCTCTTTTTACCAGGAGAAAGGGCAGCTTGTGCTCAGAGTAAAGCTGACAGATATCGTCCTGTGTGAGACTGCCTCAGACATGCCCCCTTTGTCTTTTCCTGCCCTAAGGATGGACCTGAAGCCTGTGTCACAGCCAGTGAATGATCTGCTGTGATGGGAATGTATATCTTACTTGACACAACCCATTCTCAACTCAAAAAATTCCAACATCAGATACCTAGGGGAAGTAGGGCACGAGGTATCCCACAAAGTAACAGAAAAGACATCAAAGAAGGCAGACATGCAGAGACCATAAAGTCAGAGGCCAGAACACTCCAAGATTAGCAAGAGATGAGTAAACAGTAGTACAGGTGGGCGGAAACTGGAGGGGAGGCTGGAGGCGTTTATGGCAACAGGAAGTGCACAGACAGAACACACATTCCCCACATCTCTCTAGCCTCAGGTTGCTCACAGATCCTGGCCGTCTGCTTATTTTCCTTATGACTGTTAGGGAATGTCCATGTAGTCCTTCTGCACACTTGGCTCCTTATAAAAAATGTACCCAATCTCAGTGCCTTCTACACAGCAGGTGCTTAAAAAATACCACTCTGGAAATGAATTACTTGAGATAATCAAAGAAAAAATTGCTTCTCCCAGACAAAATTTCCTGATATACAATCACATCTCTGAGTGATGACTTGGAGCTGCTTTGGGAGACACGTAGTTGCCCTTTCTTTGTCGTGCCCAACCCAAAATATCATTCAGTCTAATTTTTTTTAGCAAAGGACCTAGTATGAAATATACCGAGCTCCAGCAGAGACAGGCTAGAAAAATCTCAGGTCCAGTAGTCAGAGTTCAGTGAGAGGGAATGGAAATGCAGTTGCCGGCACACCTGAGGAAGGGAGATAATCTCTGACATTTTATCCAGCTGCAGTATGAAGCCAAGCAGAAAAGCAGGGCCAGATGTGCCACAGGGGAAACAGGCAGCCCTAAGAAACGAGGCAGGCTCTAGTTAGCTCTTGACAGGGCTAAATGTGCCAGAAAAATGAAAAAGAAGAGATTGTTGTCCAGGTAGGACAAGATTTGTTTTTGTTTGGTGTATCTAATGGGTCAACAGATACTCAACCGAACGACTTCTTCCTTTCCTCTCCCTCTCTTCCTCAAGCCTTTGAAAATGTACTTTATCAAAATTAAACCTGGATTTTGCTGTCACTTTAGAATATGGAGGTCACAAACTAGAAATCCTCTTCACCCATGGCCAGTATGATTTGCAGAGGCACTGCCTACAGCTAGGGGGCAGTATTCCAAGGAATATATAGACCCGGGTTCAAGCCTGCATAGGGGAAAATAGCCCAAGTTGGAGATCAGAGCACTGGCTTTTCCTGGTTCCAAAAAGGAGGAAAACTCCCAGGTAAATGAGACTTTAAGAGGGCCGGGGATTTAGCTCAGTAGCTTAAGCGCCTGCCTGGCAAGCGTGAGGTCATGAGTTCGATCCCTGGTACCAAAAAAAAAAAAAAAAAATGAGACTTTAAGAGTATTTCTCCTTGGAGACTTTCCTGTGAGAAGTTGTAATTCTCATAAATGTGTGCAAACACACACATGCACACACACCTGCCCCTAGTAATTTGCCAATTAAAATAAATTATGTGCCTCTTTTATTTAAAAGATAATTTTTCCCCCTACGGGTGTTTGGTTGCATTTTGGGAGGGGAAAATCCCCACCAGATAAATTCCAGGTTCGCAGTTCAGTTGTTTTTGGAGGGAATTGCTGGAGAATGCTTTAGAAACTTGAGTCTAATTCTGCCTTTGCCAAGGTGAAAAGTTCTGTGCTTTACTTGCCAAGGTCATGCTGTTCTCTTGCACTATAAGCGGCACTAGAAGTCCTAGAGCCTTCATCTCTTATTCTCATTCCTCCTTTTTCACCTGCTACAATGGTATTTCCTTCCATTAGGCCCCACGGTACATGGACCTACTTTAGGATTCTACAGTTTCATACAGTTATTATTCATGCCTGAGTCCTTGAAACAGCTACAGTCTGGGAGATTACCTCATCTTTGATTCTCAGTGGCTAGTGGCTCACGTAATGCCGGGCACTTAGTTGGAATACAGAGTTGATTGCTGCTTGAATGAAGGAGTGACTCAATGCTAGTCTGCTTACACATTTTTGCATCTTATGCACTGTGCTTAAATATTTCAAGTACACAATGAATTTGTGTCTCATTATTTTTTTCTAGAGCACATATGGTGATGCAGCTTTCTAAATTGCTCTGCCCAGACCCTTGAGAATCTCCGTTAGCCAGCTACATTTCTGTGGGCTTGTGCATGCTTTGGAAACTTTCCCTTTCCTTTAGAAAGCTTGGAAACAAATTTGAATATAAAAGAGAAGAAAGTGGATTTCCCAGGCTTCCACTTCTGCCAAGACCTGGAGGGAACTTGTCATGGGTTTGCACCCTATAACTTCCTTGAGCTTGTCCCAAGGGAGTGGGCTTTTTGTGATTTAAAAGGAGGCAGCACTGGAGGAAATGGCTTGGTTTGTGCATTTATTATCAGCACAGCCTGCATTGTGAACAGCCGGCTCAGATTCTGCCCCACTCCTTTGGGAAATTAAAATTCTTTACATAAGTAACTGAAAAGCGTACGGATCCATCCGCTAACCCAAGCAGATCCTGGGCTGCTCATTAGGCTGGGGAACGGCACAGTAAAAGCAGCATATCTTCACATTACAGTATTGCCACTCAAGACAAAGAAATGCCTTTCCTCCATGACTTGTAGGCAACTAAATAACCAAATAAATAAGAAGGAATATATTCTCAGTAGTAGCATAAAAGGATCATAACATCAAAGACTTGGAGGTTTTTTTAATCTGGAAAGAAATGAAGGACATAATTCAAGTCTCCTGGCTCCCTGCCTTGGCCTCTGTGCTGGCATCGCATACAGTGAGGCGTAGATGTGTTTAGGCATCCATCCAACTCCCAGATTGAGACCAGTTGGGGGAAGGACACAGCCACATTCCTCACTGCATCCCCAGAGCCCAGTACAGTATCAGGCACATAGTAACCACACAACTGAAACCTGTTCAGTGAATGATGTCTGAGAGGGAGGGTGTAGAACTGGATCTAGCCAGATAATTTTACAATACTTGTCCTTCAGTTTCATCTCCAGAAAAAAAAAAAAGGCCAACAGGTTTCCAGCTCTAGAAATCTATTATCTTCTCTAGGAAATATGTAAGTGGAAAGTTTTACAGGTTTAAGAAGAATTTAGAAAAAAATGTAGGGATGAGCCATTGATATGCAGCAATTGTGTGACATAGAATGCTCTTCTATTTGCTCCCAGTTTAGTTCCAATCTGAGCAAAATCTCAGGGTGGGTAAAGCAAAGAAGAGTGAATAAGGCCTCATGGTCATACTGTCCTCGGGTCTGGGAACACTGAATGATCCAGTGCTGTGTCAGTTAGTCAGATATCAGGATGGCTGTTCCATGTCTGGGCAATTTGAGCACCCTCTTCCTCACCCCAAAACTACCACATGGGTCTTACTTTTCTTTTCTTTTTCCATTGCAATGTTTTGCAATGTTAGATTTTCCCTGCATTATGAGTGTTCACAAGGGGAGACTGTTATATGACTCATTTCTCCTTTATTTAAGGGTTTTCCCTCAAAATCCATACGAAGCAGATGGGAAGCTGAAGATATTGATCAAATAGTGGTATGATTAACCCAGTTTCTACATAAACTTAGCCACAAAGCATGAGATTTTGTGAGTAAGTTGCCCAAGGCAGGATACAGCTAAAGCACAGCACTTCGGATTTAAGAGGACTATGTTGAGTCTTGGTTTGCCTTCTGTAGGAGGGGACTGTTACCTGTCATCTTGCCCTGTGTTGTATGGGTCAAATGAAACAGTGTTCACAGGAGTGACTCTTATAATAATAAAGCCCTTGATCAATGCTTGTCAATTAATGCTTTCTCTAAACACAAATACTAGAAAGAATGTCAGTGTATGAATTGTGTTAAGGGGATCTAGATCTCCTTTTGACAGCTGACAGTGCCAAAAGGGAAGAAATGGGAGGTGGAAATGAGGGCAGGCAGGAATGCACTTTCCTTTTTCGTCTGGACAATAACCTCCGGACCTTGAAAGCTTTGCAGTAGATCCTAGCTGTGTGGGCTGCACTCATTAGTACTTTCCAGTCAGGGACTTGGAATCAGTTTGCAAAGTTTTGCTCATTGGGTTTGGTAATAAATGTAATTGGTATCATTAGAATGATCCCAAAACAGAGTGTGAGCCAATGAGTGTCTATCTCTGGAAACAATGCCACACACATTTAATTTTAAAGTATTTCCAGGGCCTATGACAGTGCCAGCTACATGAGGAGTCAGTGTGTATATATTTATATGATAAATGAACATTGCCTGATTGAATAAATTTGGTTCTAATGGTTGATCAAATCCTGTCAATTTGATCAAACATATCCTAGATGATCTAGCCAACTCATAGGAGAAAGCTTTAGCCCACACACAAAATTTACTTTTACTTTAGATGCCCTCACAGAGTGACTGTGTTCCAAACCAGACCACCCAGCTGGGCCAACTATCCCTGAAATTGCATGGCTTTAAAATATTCATATTTTCTCTGGTAGTTCATACATGGTTTACATATAATTTTCTAATGGCAATTCATTAAAACATGAGGAAGAAGAAACTAGCACACAAATTCAGTCATCAGCTTGGTAATTGGTTAAAATAAATAGAAATAAAATATTTTCTGGAATTTCTGTAAGGTTACATAAGTCATGGACAAGTTTATTGTTGGTTTTTTTTATAGTATTTTTTTTTTAAAGAAGACGACTCACGTACCTTAACTTAGCACCTATGAGGGTGTGGTTTGTATAAACTAGATTTAACCCAATTTCGTTTTCTACTTTGCTAGCTATTCATTTCAATGCAATAGGTATGAGTTGAATGATTACGAGGTTTCTACCCTTGTGCTGGGTGATCTACAGGACTCCAATCCTTTTTACTGACTTACAAAAAATAAGAAAATTCATTGTCACTGTGATATTATGATCTGTATCCATTTTGGTTATCTATTTTGAGCCATGCTTCCTGGCTTAGAACTCTGACCTACCTCAGATGTCAGTGCAACACGAGAGGTTAAGAATCTGAACAGTCAGGCCTTGCTGGATTTTCTTACCCATTCTATTCATTAGAGCATCCTTTTCCATCCAATCACATTTCAACATGGCTGTACATGTTTCAGTCATATCTATGCAATGGAGTCTCCATAAAAACCCCAAATGACAGCGTTCAGAGAGCTTCCGGGTAACTGAACACATAGTGGATCCTGGGGGAATGGCACTCTTCCAAGGGGTCTGGAGCTCTGTACCCATCCCCTAAAACTCCACCTGGATGGCTTTTCATTTATAGCCTTTATCATCTGCTTTATAGTAAGCTAAATGTAAGTAAATCCTTCCCTGAGTTCTGTGAGCTGCTCAAACAAATGCCAATGAGGCAATGTGGGAACGCTGACTCACAGACAGTAGATCAGAAGCACGGAGAAAACCATTTGGGGCTTGTGACTGGCATCTGAAAGGGGCACTTTCTTGAGGACTGAACCTTCACCCTGTGGGATGTGACAATATCTTCAGGTAGAGTGTCTTCAGGTAGGTTAGAGGACTCCCAGATGGAGCCTACTGCAGAAGCAATTGCCTGCTTGTTGGGGAGAAATCCTCACACACCTAGTGCCAGAAGTGATCTGTGCTGTGAGTGTATACAATAGGAGAAACTGAGTCTGAGTTGTTTGTTCTTTATCATCAGAACAATCATCTATTTAACAACAGCATGTGAGAGGCAGGGTTCAGACAGGCACATAGTTATGACCACAGGAGTATCAGACTTTATTCCAAGTTACACACGAGAGAGAACACTGGTATAAGATGAGCCTTCTTGCCCAGACCAACCAGACGCCAAACTTAGATTGAGTGGAAGGATTGCCTAGCAGTAGCTATTTAGTGTGATAATGGCGTTTGATAGTTTGGACACAAACACCATTGTCACACTCCATAGCTCTGCTAAGGAAAGTCTGTAGCTGCGAAGTATTAACTTTACCTCCAAATTCCACCATTGTCACTGCCAATCATCAGGGATCCTTGCCAGCTCCACATATGTGACCTGATCAGAGGAAAGAGGAGTCGTGGATGTCGGCGTCTTGAGCAATGGAGAGAGATAGGACTCAAAGATGGAAAGCATCTGTATTCTGGAATAGTAGTGTTAGTTAAGAGATCCACAGCCTTGTGCTTCTACCACCTAATAAAACTCTCCCACTGAGAGGAGCAAAGAATGACTTTAAATGGGAAATCTGTTTGCATCAGTTTTCTAAAAGGACTGAGCAAGGAAGAATCCTGCAAGGGAATAAACTTTATAAAACAAATACTCAGCAGATCGCATTATAATGGGAATAACACCATTGGATAAATGGATCCTCCCCAACTCTCACCTCACCGTGCTTCCTAATCCATCATCAGTAAATGTGAGCAATTTTGCAGTCTAAGAATATTAAAATTATGTTCTGTGGGAATATAGCAACTAGATGCAGTTTCCTCTTGGTGGCATCTAAGAGCTAAGAGAGGAAAAAGATGGAGAGAGAAAAGACTTGTCAATTTTTAGTTAATAATTCCCATTTTCTAACAAAAAGGAAGCTCTGTACGTAAATTACTTCTGGATTTACTTGGCTTTCTTGTTAAAAATAGTTTCCAGCTGTTACACAAATCCCTGTCCACAATGGAGAATGAAGGGGAAAAAAAGCATTTTACCTAGTCCTTTATTTTCACCAAATGCTTGGAAAGGGGAACATACGGGCCAGTTATTTCTCCCTCAGGATAACTGAAGTGTTAACATTTAACTAGAGATTTGTTTTAGCTATAAACTGGCCTGGGCTTAACAACTGAAAATGAGTTGTTTTGCATTTTTCAGTGAAAATGACCCTTGTTCCCACACAGACCATGAAATCATCCTCTTCAAACTGGATTCTGGATCAGCACACTGTGGAAATCACTGCATGGGCTTGGAATTTTGAACCCTGCCCTTCCCCCCACCCTTCTTTCCTTTTTCACTATGTTAATTTGCTTATCTTCCACTACCCCACTGGCTTTCTTTCCTCCGTGTTGGTGGCCCTGGCTTGCCTTCACGGGACACTACGCTGCCTTCTGTGAAGCCTCATTCTCCATTGTGGGCAGGGGTTCATGGGCAAAGGGAAACTTTGTCCAGTTAGGTAAGCTCTCTGCAGATGGAACTCTCCAAGTGTAGAAGGATGTATGGCCTGGAGTTTCAACTGGCCCCACCCCTACCTCAGCACTGCAGGTATAGTGGTAGAGACACACTCAGTATGGTAAGCTGCCTTCTTGTTCTTTCCTGTTTCTACCGCTCTTCATAACAAGTCAGCCAGCCCCCTCATGCTCTGTGTGTGCCTGAGGTCACTCCGAGGACATTGCTAACCACCACCATGGGAACCTAGAAATCTAAACTCAGCAGAGAAGCAATGAGAGGTGAACCATTGGCTAGAGTAAAGGGTCCTCCTAGTAAAGGGTCCTCCACTTGGAGAAGTCCATTCTGGATCAAGATGTGGGTCACTTCATTTCTCAGGGCCTCGCCCAACTGTTGGGGCACCCGTTGCTCCATGTTTGCTTTAGGTTTTGAGTAATCTACAAAAGACAGGGAATAGAAGAAAGTAAACAAGGAAAGAGAAAAAAAGGGGGAAATTTAGTGCATTACAGATAAATCTTACCAAACCCTTCTATTTCCATGGCCCATAAATGTATCTCAAGGAAAAATTAAAAATTTGCAGAAAATTTACTGATAAAGTTGTTCAGGATGACATTGTTTATAAAAATAAATATTATAAAAAGCCTAAATGTCTAATGATAGGAATGTTTATGATAACAACATAGTCATTTAATTGATGTTGCAGAAAAATGACTTTGACTTGGAAATCCAATATTTGTCACTGAGTAATGAAGTCATTTACCAAGCAGCATACACAGTCTGACCCCCTTTCTGTGAAAAGTGCATATATGCTGGAGGGAAAAATATCAAATGTTAAATGTTAAATGGTTTTATCTTTGAATAGAAAATGATGGTTTCGTTTTTTTCTCCTTTTATGTCTCTGCAGCCATTCATTTCTAAAGTGCTTTAAAGATGAGAAAAATAAATAGAATTTTTAAATCATTACACTGGGTTTTTTTTCTGGATTCCCTAATAACAATTCCTCCTTGCAAAACACTTTTCTGAAATTTGGAGATTAGGACCTCCCGTACAAACACTGTGTCTGTCACAAGCATGAAAGTTAGCGCTGCTGAGAGAAGGGCCACAGGCCAACTTCTTAGCAAATTATTAGTGAAATACTTTATGAGGCAGTACAGTAATTTATAGCATTATTGCAGCAAGCAACAGCACATGTTTAATGAGTGTCAATTATTTTCTTGGCCCTGTGAACAGTGCTAAACAGCATTTATCTTTGATTTCTTCCTTGATTGCAAGAGTGGTTAACTCTATCAATTGTTTACAAGCAATTTAAACAAGCCAGCAGGATGTTTTCATTTTTTTTTCAAAGGCCATTTGATGCTGTATCAGTAGTTTAAAAATTCAAAGTGGTTAATGCCAGGATTCACTGGGATTTATTTATTTATTTGTTGTATTCACATAGCCTTTTCTCATTCTGTAAGGTTACAAAGTCTCATGTTTCAGTATTTTCATATGTAACAACTAAATATGAATAGTATCAGTCAATATAAAATGGAGGGGCTGGGTATAACTCAGTGATAAGTGCTCGTCTGCTGCGCAGGGGGCCCTGGAGTAGATCCCCAGTTTTTTAAAAAAGAAAGAAAATGTATAATCTAGAAAATGTATAATAATACCTGTTAGTTTCTATATAGAAGAGGAGGAGGAAACAATGTTTAAGGCAAAGGTGTTGGATATTAAAAGGGTGATGTGTTCAAATGCCATCAATTTTCTATAGCTTAGAAAAGGCCTCAAGAGATCTTAGCTTCTCCAGGCCTTTGGTCTCATCCACGTAAACCTCCTACCATCTCTCTGTGTGCCATAATTCCTGAGAGCTGCCATGTGAACCTGAGGGTAAAGCACTCCTAACTGGCTATTAAAACTAAAATTCAGCACTGCGCCCTCACTTTCCTGCCTGGGATGGGATCTCTCACCATTTCTTGCTTCTGTAGTCAATTCTGAGTGCAGTTTCCCCATTGAACCTGTAAGGAAACATAAGCTGCACTGGGTTTGCTGCTCTTTGAATGCTATGACTTTCCTTCCCTAGGTGGCAAAGAAAGTCCATTAAGAAGGGAGCCTTAGGGAGCCTAGCTTTCCAGCAAATCTATCACTCCCTAAGTATTTCCATGCTCCATAGCTCCCAGCAAGACATGTTAGACTCCTAAGTACCAGGAATATTACAACTTCCTGTTCCTCCTCAGGTCAGTGCTCAGCTTGTCTTTGCTGTAGTATTTTGTACTTGGAGTCTAAGAATACTTAGGGGCCAGCCTCCATCAGGTCAAGCAGCGAGTGCTTCAGGGCTGGAAGTATCACCTTGACATGAAATTAACCCATCCGTACCAAAAATAATTTCTCATGAAGACAACAAAACAAAATGGTGCTTTTTTATTCTAAATCTACATTTACTGTCATACAAAATAGGTGCGTTAAAGATGCATCAATTTGATTCTTTCAGGTGATTTTAGTCTAGATGAAGATAAAAAAATGAGTATCATACTTTCAAGTCTTGTCATTTCAAAAACACATGGAACATTCAAAATAGAATGTTCTTGACAACAGGCACAAAGCAGAATTTCTGTTTTTATTGAGATCCATCGGATGGTGAAATCTGGAAAGCTCCTTATTCGTACATCTATTATCTATTTTTATCACCAATCTAGGGTGAAGAGGGAATTATCAGGCAAATTCTCAGCCAAGATGGTGCCTCGGGGGATTTTTTTAGGGAGAATTTCTGAGGCTTGGGGATTTCTACAGACAGCTTTCATTTTTGTGTAGGTGGCCAACTGAGGGAAGGGGTTGGGCAGACACATGTAAAAATAACAATTCCCAAGCAAGCATTTTAGAAATAGAAGAACAAAACAGTACATTCTGCCTATGTATTTGCCCTGAAGCACAGGGAAGGGAAGATTCTTGGTCAAATAAAGTTAATTCAGTTAGTCATTCCGGTGGAAGCCTGATTAAAGGCCTTGGTGTTATTAATAAATGAGACCACTGTAAAGTAGGAAGCAACTTACTGTACAGCATTCTAAGGAGAGAAATAAAAAGTCACATCACTTCTGGACCCTCACCTGCTTCACAGCCTCTCTCTTTCCCTCCATAGGGGTGAGAGGAAAGAAACTTCAAGAAAGTCTCCAGGATTCCTTAGGCTTTCTGAAGAAAGTCAATAATCACAGCAGACAAACAAGATGTATTCAATACTTGGTGCTGTTCAAGACCCAAGTCAGTAGCTCACCCTCATCCCACAAACCAGTGGAGAACAACTGGCTTCAGCTGGGGGAACTGGAAGGCCCCACGGGAGGCAGGCACTTACCGCGGTCAGTGCTGGTTTTCTCTCAGTCCCAGACCACCCCTCTGGCTGGCAGGGTAGTGTGTAAGGGCAAGAGCCCTAAGTGTCTGTGACTTTTAGATGTTTCCCTTCTCCCTTTATGGGATCCAGGATTTAAAAGTAAACAATTCTTTCTGTTTCTGATAAGTCACATTAAATTATCGATTGTGGGAGAAGGGAGGGCATGACCTTAGTCCACTAAGTCAGCATCACCTTTGGTCAAACACTAAGCAGGACTGAAGCCCAGAATTCCCCCACTCTGCTGCGTGTGTTGCCACCAGCAGGCAGACATGGGGACTAAAAGGGTAACGTTGGCCACCATACCTGGGGAACACATTTTCCTCTCAGAAACCCAATTTAACCTTGTTGAGCTCTTTCCTTGTAGGAAGACCCAGTTAATAAATGTAATAACATTGTTATCTCCTCAGGTTCCTAGAAAGAAAAGTCACTGGAAACCATGAAATCTATCCTTGACTCATCATACCTCAAGCTCTTGACCAATATTTGGAAGTCAATCTTATGGTCTTCTTGAGCTGGTCATTTCTGATGTATTTATTGATGAGCATTATTTATGAAGTATCTTTTTATCTGCTGAGCTCTGGAATGCTCAAGGAGTAAGGTAAACAGCTTCTAGTCTGTAAGGACAGGCATAGAGGCAACAAGAAACAACCATGGAGGCTGTTGTGGGCCTAAATATATTCTGTTGTCTGCTATTTGTGTGTGTGTGGAGGTGTGTGTGTGTGTGGTTTTAGGGATTCAGCCAAGGAGCTCTCTACCACTGAGCTACATTTCCAGCCCTTTTTACTTTTTACTTTTGAAACAGAGTCACATTAAAGTTGTCTAACCTGGCTTTGTACTTGTAATCCTCCTGCCTCTGTCTCAAGTATCTAGATTATAGATGTGTACCACTGTACCCTGTGGCTATTCTTTTTCTCATTTTTTTTCCTCTTTAGGCTATTGGGCAGTTTGATTGCTTAAGTTTAAAGAAAATCATTTGCTACTCTCTAATAGTGAGCTTTCTGGTGAGAGCTGACAGTACTTTGAGGAGACAGACTTGACTAAAAGGTACTGTCATCATGCCCCACACTTTCTTTTAGTTGTCTTGTTGCTTTTCAGGTAAAAATGAAAGGCAGAATGTGTTTTGGAATTTTCTTGTTCTTCCCCAAGAACTGATCTCAAGAGATGAGCCCAAAGGTGCCCTCTGCCCTAGAAACCTAAGGGTCTTCCTGTGAGGGCTGAGGTTCAGGCTGCTACATTCTTACAGTAAGAGCCCAAAGCTCATCGTGAGATGGCAAGAAGGTCCTAATGACCCTGTAGAAGTATCCATGGTCCTGGGCTCCATAGCTTTGTTCAGTGACTTGCAGTATCGACGTCATATTTTTAAAGGTCATGTTACTGGCACAGTAGTATCGAGGCTGCCTGTGGTAACTTGCTTTGTGCTTTTATTGCTTCTCTTAGTCACAGCAATCATATTTCTTTTCAGCAAATTACTGCAGATTTTTTCCTCTAAGTGAAGCAGATTCCTTGGGGTTCCCCATGTAGACATTCTTTCCGAGAGCAGGACAAACCCCTCCCGCCACCAGGCCTCATGAAAACACATCCGGGCGGCTTTCAGCAGCTTCTCATGGTCTGTGAAAGTCAATGCCATTTTTGCTGAGACAGTTTCCCCTTTACTTAAAAAATCATCCAGAAGCAAAGGCTCAACTTTCAGATGATTTTCTTTAAATCCTCAGCAATGGTTCTGAATTTCAGAACTAGGATGAAATCTTTTCCAAATTTCTTCCAATGAATCACACAACCTTTCCTCAGCTGTCTCTAAAACTGATTTTTTAAAAATGTTTTAAGAAATAAAGGATATGTTCTCTTGAGACAAGATAGTTTCAAATCCTGCAAGACTGCAGATCAGCTTGGAAAGATTAAATCACTAATGTTTGTCCTGAGACACAAGCTGTGAAAGTGGGCTTCACCCTCAGGGGAAAACAAAACCAGGTAACTTTCCACTGGCTGCAGCTGGAAGCAGGCTCCACCCAGTGGCAATGACTGAGTCCGTGGTTTTCTCATCTCCTTGCCACAAGCTGCCAGATTTTGGAAATAGGGCAGGGTGGGAGGGGAAATTGGGCCCAATGAAGAATGCCAAACGTTTTTCAGGAAGGATGTTGAGGTTGGGAAGTGATAAACCTGGGATGCAGTCAGCATTCTTTGCCATGTGGAATTCTGCTTTTGGACAAGGCACTTTATATTTCTGAGACTATAGTTTGCCTTCTGAATCACAAAGCTGAGAATTCTTGCTTGTCATTTCTTCTCAGGTGTAACAGGAGATGGGTTAGTCCTTAAGAAATGAAGGGAGGAAACAAAGATGGATAAGTTACAAAGGTCATGGGCTGTATCAACCAACTGAGTATTTAGTTCGCTAGTAAGGACAAAGGGGCGTCACCCTGCATGGGACACAGACAAGGCAGAGTGGAACTGGAGGGATGCTGAGTTCCCATAGCCCCTGATTTGTATCTAAGAGAATCAAAATCACTTTAAACTAAGGTGACAATCCAGGACCCAAGTGAAAACACAAAGTCCTGGTTTCATCCTTGTAGTCACACACAGGTCCCTTCCCACTAAATGTCCTCTTCTTGTCAGTGGAATTCTAAGGAGACAAGACCTAGAATGCAGTCCATCTCCCACTGCCTTGCCTTCCTCTCTCTGGGGTCCCCTCCTTCTGGGGATGAGCTAACACTTTCGAGAGAATCATCCTTCAACATCAAACAAGACCTCCAAAGAGTGTGCAGTAACTTACTCATCCAGGGAATAGTTGTTAAACTGAGTGCAGTGACACAAGCCTGTAATCCCAGCACTCTGTGCTAAGACAGGAGGATCGCAAGTCTGAGCCCAGTGTAGGCTACATAGGGAGACCCTGTTCAGGGCCACCACATCCTGGCCATATCCTAGCTACTGAGAATATAGAAGCAAAGCACATGGCAAGCAAACATAACCGAACAAAAAGGTCTTCCCTCAGGGAACTTCCAACCAGAAAGAGACACACAATACACAAAATAAAGAAAATCAAAGAAGGGCTAGTGAGTTTGAGGGAAAGATTCAAATTAAGATAGTATGAGCAGGGGCTCACAGTGGTGGAGTTTGAGTAGAGAGTAGGGGAAGTTAAGAAGTAAACCTTGAGGGCTGGGAGTATAGCTCAGTGTAGGGCACTTGCCTTGTATCTACCAGGTCCTGAGATTGATCCTCAGTGCCGAGGAGAAAAAAAATAAACTACTGGGAATAACATTCCTAATCAGATAGCTCTGCATGTTTGGATGTCCCAAAAGAGTTATGAAAGAGTGTGGTAGAGCCTTCCAGGGCATTGTAAGGACTTGTGCTTATTTGGTGTTTAGAATCCAAACTAATGCTCGGCTAATGTTATCTTCACAAAGCAGAAAACAAATACTTAATTTCTATTGCATTTATTTATTTATTTATTTATTTTGCACACTGGGGATTGAACCCAGGGCCTTTGCACTGAGCAACATCCCCAGTCTAATTTTCTTTCCTTCTTTCTTTCTTTCTTTCTTTCTTTCTTTCTTTCCTTCCTTCCTTCCTTCCTTCCTTCCTTCCTTCTTCTCAAGGTCTTGCTAAGTCACTAAATTGCCCAGGCTGGGTTTAAACTTGCAATCCTGCCTCAGTCTCCCTGAATACTGGGATTATAGACATGCACACCGACACCCAGCTTAATTGCTACTATTTTTAGTAAAGAGAAGATGAGTTAGGATTGGAATTCAAGCGATTATTCAAGAATCAGCCCCAACTCAAATTCATTTCATAACTATTTTTAATAATCCTTTGAACAGGTTGCAGAAATGTTAAAATGTGGGGAAAACTGTGTTTTAAAATCAATGAAATGTCATATTTGAATGTCTCTTCCTCTCTTTCCTTCTTCATATTTTGCTGTAACACGGACAGTGATTAACGGCACTGTGGAGCTGAGCCCTCGTCTATCACTTGTTATCCTGAGAGCAAGGTAGTTAACTTTTCTGTACCTTAATTTCTTCGATGGATAAATTTGTATCAGTAGTAATACATGCTTCCTAAGGTTTCAGTGAGGACTAAATGAATTATTAATACACACAAGCTTAGGCCGATGGCTGGTCTAAGGTAATGCTACTAAATGCCACTATTAAATCCTTACAACATATTTGATGTTTCTTATTCTAAATTTAAAAGTAAGCAACAGTTCAAATGCTGATCTGTGTCAAGCTGGACCTGACACCTACTTTTCTGAGGGCACTGCCCAGGCCCTCTGCCCTTCTCCCCGCCATGCCCACGAAGAAAGCCAGGCTGCAACACCCGGGACTTGACTTTCCTGCAGTAGCTCAAAGCCTCGAGCCTGTTGCCAAGCTCTTCTGTCACATGATTCTAACTAATCCATGTCCTTTGTCCAGATTTCCATCATTGTGCTTCGCCTCTTGTCACTGAGCATTTCCACTCCAAGTGTAAGACAGTGGGAGGCAGGAGCAGGCCTCGGCTGGAGCGCGGGAGCAGGTGCCTGAGGAGAGAGATCAGCAGCAAAATGCTAGACCTCCTGTCCTGAGAAGGAAAAGGAGCAAGCATGTGGAGAATTAAGGAGGTCTTCATGCAGGAGACCCAACCCCCAGGCCAAAGATAGATGGAGGCCAAGCTCCTTGGGAAACAAAGGCCAATCCCAGCAATTCCTCTAACCCTTCACGATTTTAAAGGGATTCTGAGTACATCTTCACCTTCACCTAATGGGAGAGCTCATTAGGAAAAAGTAAAATCATTTTGTGAAATGTCACACGAGAAAAGGACTTAGTTGGTGCACTCATTCATTTGTCCCCTCTCCCCACCCTAGGTAGCTCCTCTTAGGACTTGGGTGACCATCACTGAATCGTCTCTCTTCTATGCTTCCCAGGAGTACCATGAGCCCTCTGGGCACAGTTCCAAAATAATTAAGATTTTTAAGGGTTAAAGGAACAGAATGACCACACACTGTCAACAACACATTTAGCTGTTGATAGAACCAACCTAAGATTTGGGCTGAAGTAAAACAATGTCCTGTATAAGGATTTGCTAAATATCAAGTTAATTTATTTGTCTTCTGTCCTGGTGGCTGCTGCTTTTGTTTCACTTTTGTTTTAGAGTCAAGCAGAATACAGAATCAGCATATAGTTTATTTTCTCTTTTATAGCACTATAGATTTCACCAGAATTCATGGAACTAGATGCCAAACTAATTGATCAGTGGCCTTAATATCTCACTGGACTCTTAGCAAAATAATGGGCTACATCTTCCCTACTCTCCTCTTGCCCCAACCTGATTTTCCTGTTACCACCTAAGGCAGTGATGGTGAACCTTTTAGTGCTTTCAATGATACAAATAGCTCACCACTGACCTAAGGTTCAAATGTCAGGCTTGGGGATTAGTGGGTTTAAGATAAATCCCAGTTCACAGTTGTTTGCACTGAGCACAAGACCCTGATGCAGCCAACTTTACATTAGGCAAGGGCCCAGGAGTTTGGGGCAGATTGAAGAGGCAGGGCATCTTACTCATACTTACTTACTTTGTGGCAATTAGGCACCTGAACAACTCAGTGAACATAGAAATGGGCACTGGGATTGGAGGGGGGTGTTTTAGACTGAGTGCCCCTGGTAACCTTCTACAGAAGATAGTCACAAAAGCTGGTTCTGAGCTTAAGCCTGCCCAGTGGGTCCAAGTGTTCTTCACACAGGTCCAAGTGTTCTTCATTGACCATGTTGAGGAGAAGGGCTTAATTCAGTCACCAGTGGACCTAAGGTAGTACTTGGGGGATACTACCTGGTAATTATGAGCCCAGGAAATATGGAAGGCACAGGGTATGTGGAAGGCCCAGGGCATTGTAGGAAGCATAGAGGATCATGGGATTCACACAGGATTATGGGAAGACTATGTGGCAGTTTTTTGATGGTCTACATGGCATGTAAGAGGAGACAAAGAGGTTCTAGGAATGACAGTAAAATAAACATAGTGGGATTGGAAAGAAATAGATTTATGGTAGTCAGGTTTTTTTTTTCCTCCTCAGAAAAGTGTACCATGAGTATGGATCAGGGCAGAAAAACCTGAAGTTTGAATTCTGTTTCTGGCCCTTAGTGGAAGAATTTGAACTAAGTTTTCTAATCTATAAAGTTCAGATTATAATACTTAACTTCCAAGGTTATGCAAATTATTAAATATAAATACAAATGTACAGTACTTGGTACCTGCTGAGAATTCAACAAGTATTATCATCATTATTAGGCCAACACTGCAGATGAACACCTGAGAGAGGCAAGACACCTGACTGGTTGGTGAGGGGCATGAAGCGACTTATCATCACAGTGCCCACATGCTGACTTCTCCCATTGTTCTTGTGCCCATTGCAGCCAGGACCTGGGCTCCAGTTGCTGCAAATTCCCTTCCTCACTTTGCAAGGGATAAAGGACTCTTGGGTCAGACATTAGGGATGAGTCCAGAGGACAAATCTGGGCATTGGCCTGAACCCCAAGATTTGTTTCTATCTGAGTCTCTCAAGTGACCAGAGAAAATTCCAGATAACAGATAAAATGCTAATTAAGTGGTGGCACCATATCTGTCCATTGGTGCCCTTCCCTTCCACCATTCCTTCTGTCCCTCAGAGGTGCTCTGGCCCTTGACAGCCAGAGAGTCCCAGACACATGCGGAGCCTTCCCGATTTCTCCCACCTTTTGTTTTAGCAGAATGGGGCTGAGTCAGAAGTTAGTATACTATGCTCTCAGTCCTTAGAGTTGGGCTGAGTGCTCCTTCTCAGCTTTGCCCCAAGCCAGCCCCAAACCTGCTTAAGTGTCCTAGGAACAAGCTAGTTGCCTTCCATTTCCCTACGGGCCTGTGATAGGCAACCCCTTGACACATTCAAATAGCAAAATACAGCCTTCCTCATCTACTTGTTAATGTCTTCCCTCTTGGGTTCTGTAGAGCACTCAATTGTTGTTTTGCAAGAAAATATAATACTGATCATTTCTCCATGACAAAAAGATTTGTGTTACCAAAACCAAATTTAGTTTCTTCTACTTTGAGATTACGCTTTCCTGGACAGAAGCTATCTTTTCGTTCTTTCTTTCTTTCTTTCTTTCTTTCTCTCTCTTTCTCTCTTTCTTCTTTTTCTTTCTTTCTTTCTTTCTTTCTTTCTTTCTTTCCTTCCTTCCTTCCTTCCTTCCTTCTTTCTTTCTTTTTCTTTCATCTCCCCCCAGTACTGGGCACTTTCACATTGCGCTATTTCCCTAGTCACCCAAAATAGGCTCCAATCTGCAATCCTCTTGCCTCAGCCTCCCAGATTGTTGGTATTGCAGGTGTGTGCCACCATGCTCTAACTTTTCATTTTAATGCTGAGTCATAGTGTAGATTTTTGAGGATTTTTAAATGGTAAATTCAGAGTGTGTGTGCCAATATGTAGATAGCATACTGAGATCATAGCATGACTGGCAGTGACTGAGTTCCCACAGGACCATCAGTGACAGTTACATCATGTCTGCCACCTGGTTCACAGCAACTGAATATGCCATTAAACGGCGTCTTAACTTCAGAGATGTTAAAACATGGGATTAGCAGGTGCTTTAATAGAAAAGATGCAATCGTTTCACAAAAATATAACTTTTAGCCACTTGTATTTCCATCCAGTATTCTCTCCTTAACATGTTTTTGGCTTATGGAATATCTATATCAACATTCTTAAAAATAACTTTGGATTCTACTTTATTTCATTGTGCTCCATTAACTGAATTTATAATTCACCAAACCTCATCTGAGGTAAATGAGATGCTGCCTTTTCTTCAGAATGATAAACAATGATAAAAAGATCACATTTACAGATGAATAATTGCACATATCTTTAGTTATTTTTGTAATGATACATTATTACATATTTTATTTGGTGTCTTAGTTACTTTTTACTCATCGCTGAGGCAAAATACCTGATGCCCAAAGTTGGGAAAGGAAAGGTTTATTTCTTA
>PVJX010001837.1:0-27500 GCA_004027295.1 Dolichotis patagonum
TTATCATTCTCTTAGTACTTGATTATGAAATTTGTTTTATTTTTAATCAAATAAAAAATTAAAACAATTTTAAAATATTATTACAGTAAAAGACATATTATTATTAATCCCTCTCAGAATACTGCCCCTCACTTCGAATGTACTTAGTTCCATCATCTTACCACTTTATGGAGCATTTCTAGAGGTGCTCTTTCCTGAGTGTCTTTAGTTGTGCTGTCCTGGCCACCCTGATGTACTGAATCTATTGAAAGTGTTTTCTTTTTATGGTCATTTTGACTTTAGGGAGGACCCAGAAGTTGCACAGTGCCATGTTCGGCCTTTCCATTGGATGACACTCAGCAACAGCATTCACTGTATCTCTTGATTACATTGAAAAAAGCCTTCCAGAACTGCCTCAGAAAGTGTCAAGAACAGTAGGACAAGTGTGTTTGAAGGCAAAAGGAGTGTTTTGAAACTTATTAGTGACAACATATTTACCACTGCAAAAGTTTTTATTTAAATAGTCACTGCATATTTTGGTCACATGTTACAGTTTTTTAAGAAATAGACTGCACTTACTTTAGAGCACAGTGACTAAGTCAGTGAAAATGAGGACTTCACCTGTTATGTAAGCACTGCTAATAAAGAATAGAAAACATTTTGTTAGAGGACATCAACTACTGCTCAGTTTCCACAGCTCCTCGTACAGTGAACATATTCAGAGTAACGGTAACTTAATGCAATGAACATGTATAATGCATAGTTCTTATTCCCTGGGTAGGATGACTTCAAATTTATAAAAAAAAAAAAAATAGCAAAAATGGCCAACTGGACAAGGCAAATTGGTTCTCAGCTAATTTTTACATCAATTTTCCAGATCTACAAACCAAAAGATATCTTTCAAGTAAATGAAACCAACTCCTTTGATTCAAGAAAGAGAAAAGATATTCAGATTGAAAAGAACTTTTAACTCTAAGTCTGCACTATCATTAAGTGTACTTAGGTTGGTACCATATAATTATTATGATTGTACCAATTAATCAATCAACTGATTAACATGTAGGGTCAGCAGGACCCAGTGATCTTATCTTGAAGCTTGAATTAATTAATTACACTGTCTTCAACATTGTTATTTTCTATTTGTGTACCCAGTTTGTACAAGTTTACCCTATTGGCAAAATGTGACTTCGTCTCCGTACTTACCACAGCAGGTGTGAGCACTCACTGAGGTACTTCTGCTGATATAAAATCCAAATTATAAGGGAACAAATATTTTCAATACTTCCTCAAACAATTAGTTACTTTTTGCCATATTATGTTACATGAATCGTGTAAATTAATGAGCTTCTTTTGAATGATTTTCAACTTAAGACCAAAAAACTCTCATGTGTCATAATGTCATATTGAACTATATATTATATATGCCATAGGAATTATATTACTCAGAAAGTTCAGCTTATATTTCAACAAATGTCCAAAACCACACTTTTCAACTATATGCATGTCCCTTTTGAAAAATATTTTAAGGTATTTTTAAATATTGAGACTTTTTTGTGAAATGTTGGCAAAATGTTTAAAAGTGCATTATTCTCATTTGTTAAATGAGGAAATGGAATCTAAAACACACAAAATAGCTTGTCCAGGACTTCCAAGGGAGGCAAGCACAATACTGAAGTAAAACAATTTTTACCAAATATGGGCTGATTTCCTGAGTAGATATTACCTTGAGAGGAGAGACAGTGAGGTGACAGAGCATGGTGCATTCAGAAGAATCCAAATTCAGCAGGGGAAACAGAAATGTAATGATGAGACTCCTAAAAGGGCAACTTATGGTAAAAGTGAAAGGAAGGCTGTGAAAGCAAGAAGGTAAAATGTCAGTGAGTACTTTTAGTTTACTGGTCACAGTGTTTCAAGACAAAGCTCTTGATGGGGTTGTTCCATATGAAAGAAGATAACCACAAAAGAAAAGAACGTGCTAGGAGCCTGCTGTATATGCTAACACTAGCTTACTTTTCTTCTTTTTTTTACTAGAAGTTACTTATTAGCAGGGTCTGTCTCAGTTGGAGGCTCTGCCTTTTGGTTACAGACTGCCTGACGCCTTTATAAAGTGGGCCACTGCTTTGTTGATTACTACACACCAGGGTGGTCTATGAGCTGCTGTTTTCTGCCACCCCACAGTGAGACAACATCTTCTGAAGTTCTGGTCTCATATGTCCTTAGAGAATGGTTTGTGTTTCCTAAGAAGCTTAAGTCTGAATGATTTACTAGTAACATTTTAAACTCTGGTTGTATAATGCCTGGACTTGGATTTATAAATGCTGAGAACAGTTTTTCAGGTCTGTACATGACAGCTACCGATGCATTATATCATCCACCTGTGTTTATCTGTGAGACTAGAGAAAAGAAGTCCATGATGCTAGCAGGAGCAAAGATTTACAAATCCAGTATTTTGTAGAACAACATCATGCCATAGGTGCTCTGGCCACATACTATAATCTCATAATCAAATGATTGTTTGTCAGTCCAAATTAGATGTATTTAGTTTTGATTTGAAAAGAAGAAAGAAAGGCAGTTGGGGTGAGACACGAAGTAGGAAGTTTCCTTCTGTCTTGTTTGAATTCATTTTCTCACATCTACTCTTTCACTTTTTTCCAAGTGAAACAACATGTCTCTTCATTTTGAGAGTTTATCTAATGATCACAAATAAAAGCATTCCAAAAGGAAGTTCAATCTGTGAATTAAAAAAGAATAATTGTCTTTTATCTTCATTAATATTAAAAGAAAAATAATGCATGAATATCCATAGAAATGTGACTATTATATCACACTGATCCAAATTAGAAGACCTAGAATATGACATTGCACAAGTAATATATGTGGGGGGTGTGGATGTGAGTATATGTGTGAGAATTATTATTGCCACAGCGTAAAAGAGTTGAATTAGCTTCCACTTCAATAGATGAGAGCTCTTAGTTCCTATTTTGAAAGCAATCAATTGAGCATAGTTAATTAGGATATCAGTAGTTTAAAGAGAAAAAAAGGAGAAAAAAAGCAGGGCACCTTTAGAAAGTATACTGTAACTCTGCTCATATTACAGTGCTGATCGGAGGATTACAGAAAGAATGCACCAAAGCTGTGGTTTTTAGGTCTTTTCTGCACACATTTTTCTGCAATTACAACAAATTATTATAGTTATTTTATGTAGTGCTGTAGTACTGTCTTTACGTGAATCAAGTTATGAGCAAAGAACACAATCCAGTGCTCTAAGCAATAATTGTAAGAGAACAAACCAGAAAGAACTCATTTGGGGGAAAAAAGATTAGTCTTTAATTCTGATCTTATACTATCCATCACACCTCTTTTATCTCAATTTACAAACATACATCATTTTTATATAATGTTATTTTAAAAATTTCAAATAACTAGCCATTTTTTAAAACTAGCTTTCCAAGATTTACAATGTACCATTTTATTCAAGGTGTTTGTTTCTCTTTAAAGTGTCTATGTCACAAATAATTAACTGTTCTCATTAATGTAAAAATGCATTTCATATTTTCAGATGTATACATTCTTCATTATATTATGATATATGTACAATTCTTTTTGAAATAGATGCAGAAATCTAGCAAGCCAAAGGAGTTATTAATCCTCAAAATATGAATAATTCCAATGGACTAATAGCTCCCAGATATAACAATAAGCACAAAAGGAGTTCTCTTAACCCTGAAGAAGGTTAACCCTGAAAGAAACTTACATGATTTGAAGTTTGAAAACACAAGAACAAAGGCAAAATCTGCATTCTGCCCTAATGCTGAGATGGCTTCCTGCTACTTGTGTTCTTTGTTTGAACTGTAGCCCCCTTTTATTCATTAATTTAAGAATTATTATGCAATTAACATTATATGAGAAAATTTTCCTATAATTTATGTGTTTGAATGAAGGAATATATAAATGTTAAAATTTTATATGCTTGTCTTATTTGTTCAAATACAGAATTAGAAAGGCTGTTAGTAGTCTATAGGGTACTAAGACTTTAACATACATTATTTTTTCTCCACTCAGAAGACACTAACAATTTCAAGAGAAATCTGGTGGATGGCTTTATATTAAAGAATACCTGTCCTTCTCATGTCTGAACCTAAGTGAGTAGGGTTCAGTTCTGCTAAGACCCATATTTATTGAAGGTTGACATATGGAAACTTTGCCTATTTATATCAAATGAGTCCTTGGATTTTCCCCCTTGCATGCCTTTATTATAAAAATTTTTATTATAAAAATATTTCAATCCCCCTGAAAATAAAAGAATATAGGTTAAAAAAGAGATGGACCACCAAAAATACTTTTAATTTTCCCAAGGAAAATTGCTGTCTTGCATCCAATGTTATAGCAGAGGTTACCACCGTGTCCTGTAATCAATACATTATAATCTGCCATTATTTCTAATGGTTTACAATCAGTCACAATTTTCCAAAAGATTTCTTGCTCATAAAGATAGAATGATAGCACATTTCTCCATCTTCATTTCTTATTTTATTTTTTCACCCTTCTCTGAGTTAACAGTAAGACAGTTTACAGTTCATCCATGTTATAGAGGGCCATGTCTTTATCAGTATAGCGAGATGTAGGTGGTACATCTGACCCAGCTCACTGGAGTTGTTCTAATGCCCACTCTAGAGTGCAAACAACAGTTTTAGTCCCACAACAAGAATTTACTACCAAGTCAAAAGATTTCTCTGACCTTATTTAATAATTCCTCATCAATGTACTCACTGTGTTTTGGCATAAGCAAGGTCATGTAGTGGAAAGTATTTCCTAATAATAGCTACCATTTCTTGTTAAAATATCATGTAAAAGCCGACCCTCTCACTATTGAGCAATAATAGTTCTCTTCCATCTCAATCAGCATCACCATCATCATTGTCATCATCGTCTACACTACCAGTTAAGGAACCAGCGTGCGGTTCTGTATGCTAACTGTATTTGTTAAAGAAGCAAGGGGCTGAAACTCAGATCTCTAATTCATTTCAAAACCATTGTCAAATTCTCCTTTGGACTAGAAAAGAAAACTTGGGAGAAACTGACATCTTAGTCACTGGCTAGGAAGCAAATATGGAAGTGCAAAATGGCATTTAAAAAAAAAAAAAACTGCTTTCCTGGCCATAACTGAATTTTCACATTGTCAGCACTTCCATTATAAACATTTTTTTAGCTGAGAGTTTATAACACAAATGTAAAGATTTGCTATGGGCTAAATCTCAACCCAAGAGCAAATGTTTATACCAATTTTGAAAACAATCAGCTTGCCCATTTGTAGTTATGCATGTGTTCATCATCTGTTATTGCTTGTCCAATGCTCTCCAACTTCTGGGAGAAAAAGCAGACATCTGGAGAGGAGAAACAATGTTTGCTCTCCGGCAGATGTAGTCTGTTTTCCACAATCATTGAATAAGGAAAGTATCAAATAAATGCGTGCCCTTTAATATAAGGAAATGGAATTGACAAGATTCTGCAAGCGTGCTAATACTATTGAAATGTTAGTTGGGCACTCTACACATTAGTCTCTTTGGGTGACTAGAACTTAGAATTTGACCCATTTTATGGATGGAAGGAACTAGATGTTGATGTGAATGATGAGTGATACACACGAAATGCCCTGTCCAATAAGAGTACACCACACTTCAAAATTTGCTGCTAAAATAAGTCAAGAATAATCATTTGTACAAAACAGGTTCTTTGCTACAAATAATTCATATTTTCCAGAACGTTGTCTAATTATTGCTTAAGTTCCAGTTCCATGTTGTTAGTGTCATTTTCCTTTTCTCTTTGAAATTCATTCAGTAACCTCAGTAGAATTAGCACCTTGGAAGCACATTCGATCAAAAACAACTTTATATCTGGAACAATTCTGAAACATGTTCTCAAGCTGTGGTTCCAGTCATGTTGGGAGAGTGAGGATACATCTGCACTGATTTTTTTTTCAAAGTAATATGGTAAACAGTCAGTGGGTCCTTTTTATCATCAAAATAGGAAGCACTGTGGATAACATGGAGCAAGAATGTCTCTACCACAATAGAATAAGTTGTTGAGTGATTTATTGTCTCCTAGTTCAGGGTCTAATTAGCCTTACCTCATCAACCAATCTCTTGTCATGTCACGTCTGATATTTTGCTACCTAAAATGAGATTAGTGAATTAGGTAACCTAAAATTTTATGGTTTTGTGGTGCCACCTTATAGGACCTTCTTCAGAAGTTTACAGATATTTGATGAACCAATCAAGTCTTTTGTCTTATTTTCCCATAATCTTGGATCTATCCATTATATTTCCTATAGGTCAGGAACAGACTCACATTCAAAAAGCACCTGTGCTTTGTTTTGAGGGAAGCAGAATTTAAGGTTCTGATGTATAGTAAATCCTCAATACCAATAAAATTCATTTGGTATCGATGGGGTTTTGTAGTACTAGAAAGGATATTAAATTCTTGGCCTAATTTGCCTTACTTTATGGTGGATATTAATATACTTATTTGTTGTATAAATTTTAAAATATAACTTAGTTATTATTTTATTATCAAACCCTTAAAAATACTACCCTCAAAATCAGAAGTCAATTTTTTTGTTATTATTTTGGTTTGGTTTTTGCTTTTTGTATTTTGGGATAGGGAGCTTGTTTTGTAGTTCAGGCTGGCCTTGAACTCACTATGTAGCCCAGGCTGGCCTTGAACTCACCATGTAGCTCAGGCTGGCCTTAAACTCATGCAATTATCTTGTTGGGATTATAGTGTGTGCCATCATACCCAGTTGAAATCAACTATTGAATATGATTGCATAGCACTCATCTCACAGTTCATTTACACCCAAATCAACACATTTCTACACCTCTGATTTTGCTACACTGGCAATAAATTCCACTGGTGTCCTGGAAAATGCCTACAGAGAAATCCTCTATCTTAATGCACTAAGTGCCTTTTCATACATAAAACCATCAATTCCTCATACCTTGCCATCAAGGAAAAAAGCCAAAGGCAATGAATTCACTGAAGTTCACAGGTGTCGTAGGTGAAACCTAAGGACCAGTGTGCATTCAACTTTGGATGTTTTTGTTTGTGTTTGTTTTTAATAAAAGGTATAACAATAAAAAGCAAAATAGTACGGGATCAGAGTGGCTCCTGTGGATTTTTGCCAGTTGTATTAAAATATAATTTTGTGGTAAGATTTAGTACACAGTTTGACATGTTTGACACAATTTGAAAAATATATACCTTCACCATGAAACTTCCCCTACAATCAAAACAATAAGCACATCCTTCACCCCCCAGAGTTTCCCCATATCCTCTCATAATTCCCTCCCTCCACAAACTTCTCCATACCAAATGATTTGTTTTATGACATTACAGCCTCATTTGCATGTTACAGAATAGTAAATAAATA
Organism: Dolichotis patagonum; assembly: GCA_004027295.1. Lineage (NCBI taxonomy): Eukaryota > Metazoa > Chordata > Mammalia > Rodentia > Caviidae > Dolichotis > Dolichotis patagonum. The sequence continues at coordinate 7,409 of PVJX010001837.1, forward strand.
GAATTGCATGCTATGTACTTTTTGTCTGTTTTGTTTCACACAGCACAATTATTTTTACATTTTATCACTGTGATGAGTTAGGTGGGATTCATTTCAAAGCAAAGATTCAGTCCTTCTTATTGCTAAGTAGCATTCCACCATGTAGTTACATCAAAATTTGCTCACGAATGTACTTGTTTATGGGTATTTTTATTGTTGAGTTCTTGCAGGTGAAGAGTTGAAGGTGAGAAATAAGACTTCATAAATGAATACAACATGTCCCACATAGTGGACTAGCACCTCTTATTTCCTATTCTTTCCTTCATTCGCACATTTCTAAGTTTTATTTTGTATAGTTTATGGTAACTCTTTGTTTAATTCCTTTGTTACTTCTAGTAGCCAGAAACCTGGCATATAATGAGTACTAAAAATTAGTTATGCTTTGAATATGTTATAATGAATTAACATAGACATTTGCAAGATTTTTAAAAGTTTTTCTATGACTTACTATGAAATTTGACTTTCGTCCTGAGGGCAGTCAAAATCCATAGAGAATTTTAAACAAGTACATGACATAATTAGATTTGCAGCATAACATGTGTATTTACAAGATGGGAGGGAGTAGACAAAGGAAAACGAGGAATGGGGAAGCAGTTTACTAGTTGTTGGTTATTTAAGGAACATTCAGAGAGTAGAATTTATCAAATTTGTTGACCATTTACAGTTCAGAGTAGGAAATAAAGGAAATTAGACTTGGAGAAAGAGGGATACAAAGGAAACAACAGATTCTCAAAATTATAGCTTAAATAGTTTATAAGATTATGGTACCATTAAATAAATTAAAAAATAATGGAGAAGGAAAACCCTTTACATTTCAAAAAGGCAGGTGCTTAGTTTCCTATATAAATCTGCACTTCAGCTCTTCTCTCACAGTTGTTCTCAATGAGATTGCCAGAGATTACTTAAAGAAGAGAGGAGAAAAAGGCAAAATGCTGACAGGTCTTTAATAACGTTTCATTATCAGGTGTGTCACTGATTCAGCCTAATTGGTAACAATGTATTCACACAAGTGAATTTCTCAATATGTGAAATAGCACTTTAAGAATCTTTTGATTTTAATATATTTTGATAGAAATCTTTCTAAAATGAATTAGATACTTCCCTAAAGTACTTTCATATTTTCTTTCTTTTTTTATTCCACTGACTGTGGGAATAGGAATTACTATTACTGTCATTTTTTTCAGTAAGAAAACAGACTCAGAAGTTAATTGACGCTTCTAATGTCATAATTTAAAATTGTCAGCTTCAGACTCAGATTTCATTTTAAATCTGGCTTCTTTCCACCTTACTATTATTTTCATGTATATTGTGATATTATCCAATGATGCTGCCATAAATGAGAAATAAGGGCAAAACCACAATGAAAAATTAAAATATGAATTCTGAAAAAAACTTGCCATTAAATCACTAGTATATTTCCATAAGATGGTATTTTTAATGAGGAAATAAACCATGGTATAACAGAAAGAGGATGATCCTTGGAGTCAAGCATGCGTGGATTCAAGTCTGAGCCTTGGAATATACTGTGGACATTGTGTGGTAACCAACAAAATCCCCACATCTCAGTATTCTCATCTTTAAAATGGACATGTTACTTGGATGATAGAATTTTTCTAAGCACTTTAGTAAATGTGTAGTTCTAGCATGAACTTTAGAAATGTAAAATGTTAATTTCTCCTTTTTCCCTAAAGTATTGATTTTAGGAACAAGATGTTTAGGTTTTGTCTACTACTTTATTGTAAACTTCATAGCTGTCTGGTGGTATGAAATACTTTATGAACCTTTTTAAAAATCACAAATTGTACCATCCCATGTGAAAGGATTAAGGTTATGGTCCGAAAACATGACTCAGTGTCTTCCTGCCTATATAAATCAGACTCTCCCTACAGCTATTCTCACTGACAGCTATTCCCAGTCTGATAAGTAATGCAGAAAAAAATGTTTATGCAGGAAAACAGGGCAAATCAGCATTCCATATGACTGTCTTCTGAGTTTCTTTCAACAACTAGAGACATTTTTTTGGTTCTCTCCTAAGATCAAAGACCATTAGCTTCTAAGCAGTATGTGGCTTTTCTTTCACTACAGATCTCATTTAAGCATACTCTAATTCTGCCCTGATTAAGTGCTCCTTATTTCTGGATGGCAGTTGTTTATAGGTTATAATAGTCCTCTTAGTTATTGTGCAGAATCCACAACAGTGCTTACTTTACATACGAGAGGATGTCCTTGCCTGAAGAAGTCATCTTTGACCACACTACCCACAAATTTGGAGTAAAATGATACCACAAATGGCTGAAAGTGTCAACATAAATATCAATAAATATTATGGAATGTAACAAAGCATTTGGTTTGCATCTCCTAACCTATCAGAAGTAACTGTATGTGTATTACAGTTACAAGGGATGCTCCTAGTTTAGCAACATACAGTATTTATAAAATGCCCATCACCATAGCATCTAAACACTTGGGCAATCTAATTAGGCTGGTCCAATAACTTGTGCACAAGGAGAAAAGATGCCCTTCCTTATATCCCACTCCACTGGAACCAATTTGATTGTGTTTTTAAAAGTAAGAAAAGCCTTGTGTGAGAATAGGCCTCTTGCTCCAAGATTAAAAGTCTGTCTGGGTAAAGAAACAACTGTTCCCTATTCCTGAAGGTGATAATGTTCAGAATCAAGCAACTCTCCAGTGTAGAAAACACCACAACCCAGAGATCTTGACTGAGAACATTTTACCCCCTTTTCTTTTGAACTTCACTCTAGGGGCAGGTAACTAAAAGTACTTTCTAAAAGCAGTTCACCTGAATGTGAATTATTTCCAAAGACTTTCCTGGCCTAGTGCATCAAAGAGAGTCCTCTCCTCTTCAGGAGTTTTAACTGGGTCAGACCTGAGTTTAAAGTTGATAATGAGGACCCCCCTCAGACTTTCATTTTGGACAGAATAAAGAAGACTTTGGAAACACTTTCTGTTCTGTCTGCACGTATTAGTATGTTTTAAACCTTGTTGGAATACAAAATGGCACCTCCCTGAATTAAAGTCCAATTGTCCACGTGTGCAAATGTGTGTATGTGTGTGTGTTGTGGCGAAGTGGGTAAAAGAACATGGTATCCATAAGTAAAATCTAATAAACTCTTTCAGAATTTATAGTTAATCAAATATTTTAAAAGCTGTCTCTGTGCAAACTGAACACCATGATTATGTGTTTCTGAGGAAAACTAAAAACGTGCTTACACAGGAAAGTAGAATGATGCTAGCATTACCTCAGACTAAAGAACCGTTATCTTTTTATACTGGGAAGACTTCTCCCTGTAATTTATCACTAATTCAGGTTGATATGAATCTAATTTGTCTATATTTTATCGTATTATGTTTTTCATAACTAAGTAACGATCAAGACAGCATGGCCTGTAATGTTTCAAAGTACAATTTAAAATTCCACAGAACTAACATTCACCTTAAAAATGGGTAGGCTATTACTTTGAGCTTCAGTTTCTCCATCTAGGTGATGTACATCATGAAGTGGGTTCATTAACAACATGGGAATCCAAGCAGCCAAAATGATAAATTTGGAATTTTATTAGCTGAGCTCAGTGACCACCCTTGGATCCCTATTTCAGAGTCCAAACGAGTGGCATTGAACTGGAAAGTTACAGACCTTTTAAAACCGCAAAGAGACATCTTATTGGAAATAATTTAGCTGGAGTCTTACATTAAATTGGGTTGACACCTGTATCCTGCTTCTTTGTTGAGCAGGTTAATTTTTCATTTGTGGATATAGCTCATTCTGCTTTTCTCATGGGACTTGTACCCTGAGTAATTTGTTCACTCTCCTGGGTCAAATGATGGCATTAGTTATGCCAAGCTATAACATATCATATTCCTTGTTGATCAGTTCAGTTTGGAAACCGTGGTTTTTTTTTCTCTGCCATCTTTTGACTTCATAGTTTTTCTACACTTGTCATTTCTTTGAACCTATTATTGTGTTCTTGGACATAATTATGAGTTTCTAAGTGTAAACCCAATCCTTGTCCTACTTTTCAACCTGATGCTTCTCTTTTATATTCATTCCTGTCAGACTCTCCTCTCTTTCAATAGTCTTCTTTTTTAAATTCCTGTGCAGCTGCATCAGTTTCTTTAGCTAACTATTCCTCTTCTTTCTCACTGGAATCATTTTCAATTGTACTCTCAGTGTTTCATTTTCTAGAGCTTTCAAGTCCACTGGAGCATCTTCCATTAAGGAATCTCAAACCATTTTTTCTCTGGCCTTTAAAATGATGGTTGTAATTATTGAGCATCTATTTCATGACAGAAATTTTGTGTGTGTTATCTCATTTTTCTCTCTTCAATAAATTTGTAAAGTTGGCTCATTATTGTCTTTGTACAAGTATGAAGACTTGAATTCGGAGAAAACACAAAGGCAGTAATAGAACAGGACAGAATTTCAAGTATATCTGTCTCAAAAGCCAATACTCTTTAACTTTACCTCTATAAATGATACACCAGCATTAAATTTTCTTCATTATTTTCACCTGCAAGTTACTGAAAGCTTTTCAACTGTTTCCATGTTGGTATCAAATACTATGTCAGTTGGATGATATTTAGTTTCTGTTGGTAGAAAATCAGCTTGAAATTTTGAAGACTAAGTGCCTTTCTTAGTTTGTGTAACCAGGAATCCAGAGATAGAGTGAATTAGGAATATGTTCAGCCAGGGATCCAAAGATGAATTCCACAGCTCTGGGCTAGTTTTATCACTTCTCTTCAGTTTACAGAACTGGCCTCACCCCAATGCTTACTGTCCACACTGTGTAATTACCAGAAGCAGTAACACAAAATCAAGACTTTCTCTGTCTGACCTGGTGAGAGATGGAGAAGGATGTTTCCCAGAAATGTCAAGTACATACCTCTTTTTATCTAGTTGGTTTAAATTATATTATATCCCCAGTTTTCAATAGAGTCAGGAAAAGTACAATGATTTGGATTAATCAAGGTTGAACCTTAGATCAAGGTCAGGAACTGGTATTGATAAGGCATATGACAGATCTCTAAACAATATCAAATTTAAATTTATTTTAAAGGAATGAAACAAAGCAAAACAAAATGAAACAACAAAGCAGATCAGAATACAACAATGCAAGCCACACAGGATTTCAAGAGAACAGGAAATCAACTGTGGCTATCACAGTGTCCCCTGTTCTCCCCGAAATAGTTGTCCATATCTTCACACACACTGAATTTAAACAAACAAAAAAAACAGTATAAAACTGATCAAAACAAAAGAATGAAAACATTACCAGCTTTCAAAACCATACAATAGGAATCAAAAATGGCTACCATACTGTATCTTATTCTCTTCAAAATATCAAAATTCTCTTTAGAAAAAATAAGGGAGAAAGAAATGTCATAAGTATCTTTTGCCCACCTTGTTAACCACCCCAAACTTTAACTGACCCTTCGGCTTCAGCATTTGCTTTTGAATCCCTCAAATCTACTGGAAAATACTCATTGCTCCACTGCTCCTCAGAGCCTTAGAAATTTCTTTACCAAATGTGATATAGGTTCCCTAAGAGATAGCTATCTGCTACCAAAGCACTTAATATTCAAGAGTAGGGAAAGGTGATAATGACATTGAAATTTCTATTTGGTAAGGATCTGATATACAAAAAGAGTGGTCTTGGACAGGTTAGTTAATTTTATTATAGTAGTCATTACTTTAGTATAGTAGTCATTGCTGGAGTACGCTTTACACACCTTGAATATATTGAGCTTTGTTGGTTAACTTTTTAAAAGTCCATTTGGCAAAGTGAACAATGGAAATCATGTGGTAGTCCTTGATCTATAAGATGTGTGATATTCCGCTGAGCTGGAAGAGTATATTCCTCATGTCTTGGCTGTGGAGTGATTTCCTGGGTCAACCAGTCCAGCAAATTCTTACTCTCCTTTCTGCAAAGTTCTTACATACCCTTTATTTCCTAGATCAGGTGAGAAAGACATGCTACAGGGTCTCCTTTTACAATATTTCTTCCCATCCCCACCTGTAAAGACAAAGGGAAATGTTAAGGAATTGTCTGCCCTTCTTAGCAGACATGGTTTCATGAGGTAATACAATCTCTTTTAAAAGTTTGGTATCCAGTAAATAATATCAGCTTTCAATAATTCTATGGTCTTTTGTGGCTATATTCTGTAAAATTCCATTTCTTATCAGCTAAGTTTCAGTGTTCTGCCTATTTTCTCTAGAATTCAGTTTAATGGAATGCTATTTTTCTTCTTGAAATTTTACTCAAAAGAAGTTGAAGCCTCTAGAAGTAGCTGGTGCAGGCCAACATCCTGCATTCAGTTTTTCCCTCATCCACAGTACTGACGTGATAGTATACACAGGCACACAGTCTTGGTTTTAAAAAACTGCACAACAGATTTGACTCTATTTGCAAGTTTTGCTGCTATGTTACAAGAACGATTACAAACTTCATGGGATTCAGTGATGGAGTTCTCAAGGCCCTCCAGGCTAGCTCTTCCACTCAAATTTTTCTCTCCGTGAGTCTTTATTTATACCATACTTTTTAAAAATCTCTGTTTCTAAAATAGCATCAGTATAATTCTACTTCCTCCTCCACATTCAGCACAATTCTTCAAATCTTAAATATCTTTACTGTTCTGTAATTCCAGAAATTCCAGGAGAGGCAATGGAGATACAATTTCATTTATAGAATTGTTAATATTGTGGATATTACTTTCAGCCAATTTTGAAATTTCTGAATTTCCGGGAACCATTTTGATAAGCAAGAAAGAGATCTATACACTAGACACAACAGCAAGTTTAGTGATTTAATGCAGCCAAGGATTGAATGGTGGAAAACAGGGAAGGACTATTCTTTTTAATTGTAACTAGAATCAACAGTAAAATGTACAGCTTGTGAGTTGTTAGGAAAAGGTGTTGAGAAATGATTCATTTAGTGATAAAACTGTACAGATCTCAATGAATTGTACATGTGATATATCTGCATTAGAGTCATCTTTGAGTACAAACATGACACATTGGAAAATAGGAGCTAAATTGTCATGGAAAAAATATTGGAGCTACCATATGTATTTCCTTGACAGAGAGCTTCTAACTACAGGTTTCCTTTTACATAAAAATGAAAGCAACAGAGAGTGCATGTGTGATGGTCACCAAACATCACAGGGCTGTGTCCTAATTTAGCCCATCACACATTCTATTGGTATTCTATTGTAGTTATGATAAATTGCCACAAACCTAGTGACTTCTTATCACACTGTTTGGTAGCTTAAAAGTTCAGCAGAGGTCTCACTGGGTTAAAATCAAAGTGTTGGTACAGCTGTGCTCCTTTTTCTAGGGAAAAATCCATTCCCATTTCTTTTCTAAATTAGAGCCTTTTGGCCTTTCTGTATCTCCTGGTCCTCTTCCTCCATCTTCAAAAATCAGAAAAATGGCAACCCTCTTCATATCTCTCACTGGCTACAACAAAAAAAATCTCTGCTGTTAAAACCCATGTGATTAGATGGGGAGGACCCAGATAACTCAGGATAATCCCCTCATCTCTATGTCTTTAATTTAATCACTATAAAGTCTTTTTTTTGCCATGATGAAATATATACATAGATTCCAGAGTTCAGGACACGGATACCACTAGAGGTCCATTTTTTTCTTCTTTCTACAGGTTAAGTAAATATAATATTGCTTAGATAACAAATATTTGAAATGTGTCATTTTTTCACAAGTTAATGAAGCAATGTTTAATGTCAATTACAAATAGAGAGAGGAGTAGGAAAAAAGTACTTGTCAGTAAGGAATATGTGTTATTATTAAAACAAGATTTTAAATGATAACTTACCTTGAAAGTAAGTGCTCAACCAAGTGTGTTTACTTAGACTTCAAGAAAGTATAATTTATCATGACTTGCTCTAATTTATGATTACAGTTCAGGAAAAAATATGTTGAAAATAAGCAAAGAAAAAAGACTTGAGGAATGGTTTTTAGATTAAACAATTTTATCTTGGTGAATAGTCAGCACTATTGGTTGAAGTTGCAAACCATAGTATAGAAAATATTGTGTAGATAGATACTTAAATTTAACTAACTCTTAACAATACATGGAAGTCACACTCCTATCACTTTCTAAAGGGCTCTTTTACTATCTGGGCTCTATTTTCTTTTCATTTTTCATCATTTCATTTTCTTCAACACACAGAATAAAGTTTGGTGACAGGTTTTAGTTCTGAATGACTAATAAATTGTTCATCTGTGGCCTGAATCTCCCTGGAGCAAGCTCTGTGTGAGTCTCTGTTCCTCTCTATTCAAAGATGACATATTTGATTGTGGTGATATTACCCATGTTCGCAGATCCAGCTGAAAAGACAAATGTGAGAACAGCATTCCTAACACCCTGTGCCTTAAACTCTGCCCTTTGTATGCAGGCACAATTAGCTGTTTGGCAGGCCTATATTGACTGAGTCTTGCTTCTGGTGCAGCCAACATGACCAGCTCACTCTAAATAAGGCACCCTGTTTTGTTTTCCACAGTTGACCTATTAGTTATTTTTGTCCTCAAGAAGCCCAGGCTTATAATATAGCTGCAGTTCCAGTCCCCCTTTTTACAATTTTTTGGTGAGTAATTCCAACTTTTCAGTTGGAGCTGAATAGATGGACAATCCAAATAAACTGCTTCAGGAATTCCTCCATAAAATTGAGCATCTAAGTTATACAAAGATACAGTAATTCGTACTAGTTCACAGTACAAAACTTGGTTCCCAGTACCAATCCCCCCAGAGAAGAGGGATGAGCAAGGAAATTACATGGGAGCAAAATATAATTTAAAAATAATAGTCTTCCGTCTATGAATTTTAATTATTTTAATTATTTTTGAACTTTAAAGTTAGTAGTTGAAATTTAAAGTTAGCAAGTTGAAATTTACATTTTTAGAATCCAAGTTTACACCTTTAAATTTAAATTATAGCTATTTATTGAGCATTTATTAGGTTCCCAGTCCTAATACAACCACACTAAAAGTCAATTTATTCTTTATACAACCTTAGCAGATATGCAGTACTATCATTTTTTAAAATTTTATTTAAAGAGAACAAAAAAGCAAAACAAAAAGGGGTGAAAATAATACAGAATTTTTTATAAAAAAAGTAAGAAATCACTAGTTGATAAATTACATACTGTCCTCTTAGAAATAGTTGTTCATGTTACAAAATTAAAGCATACAAAGTAGACATTTAAACAGTGAAGCTGCAAACAGTTCTGTTCAACTATCCAACAAAAATTTACTAATATGGTTATCAATCCTACACACTTAAACATACATGCAGTTATATCCTTTAGAGCACTTTCTTTTCCTCCTTTTGCTTTTTAAGTCCATTATCTGTTTACTTATACCATGATTAAGCTTACTCAGTACCTTACTGATCTGTTTTGTTGTTATTTCCGTTTCAATCACCTTATATAATTCTGTTTTTTTTTTGAAGGTAGTAGAAATACAACAGAACAAGACAGAACAAAGCCAATGAGACAGTGCAGTGAATCTGATACAGAACCTCACAGCAAGTTACCTGTATAACAGTAATAGATTCCTTTGTATATCTCATTATCTTCACAATAGTTGTCTAGTTAATTAAGTATAGCAAAATCAAACCAAATACAGAACATTATAAAATCAATCAAAAGAGAATATTGAATAGAGCAAAACAAATAATCATAATAAAACAAAACTGAAAACAACACTTGCTTTCAAAAAGAAGATAGAATAGAACCCCTGTATTTGCTATGTTGCATACAGTCCTGCCAAGAGATGCTCAGACCTCTTTCCCCGGTTGCTAACGGGGGAGGGGGGGTGCGGGGGGGGGATGTTTCATTCTAAGATTTAACAACAAGCTAAGATTTAACAACAAGGATAACATTCTGAACAGATCTCACTGGCAAGAGTTATAGACCAGAGCTTTCTGAGTGTGCACCCATACTTGAAGTCAGGTCAGACCTCAGAGAGCAAGAAGAAATTAAACCCCATTATTACAGTCTGTGCAGTCCTATGGCATATACAGAAGAGACTGGACAACTCTAAGAATCAAGATCTACATCAAAGTCCTTAGTGTACACCTCTTCCCTGTCTCTAACTTTATCCAAGTCCCATAATTCATATCATCTACCTTTTTCTACATACAGTGCAAAGACATTACTTATGTCTCTGTATTTACAGTGCTATTATATTTGTTCTTGGTGTTAATGTATTTTCATTTTTTATTTCAAGGAGAACAAAACAAAACAGAACAAAGCAGATCAGAACAAACAATGCAATCAACACAGGATTTCAAAACAAGACAATAGGATATCAGCAGTGGTTACAATGATGTCTCTTGTTTTCAAAATAGTTGTTCATATTTTTACACACAATGAATTCAAACAAAACAGAAATAGTATAAAACCATTAAAAACAGAAGAATGAAAGCATTACAGGCCTTCAAAACCAAACATTAGGAGAATCAACAATGGCTACCATAGTGTCTCTTGTTCTCTTCAAAACAGCTGTCCGTACCTTCATATATATTGTGATTAAATAATACAAAACAGTCCAAAATCAATCAAAACAAAGAATAAAAGCATTATTGGACTTCACAAGATGATAGGAAATCAGCATTGGCTACCATAATGTCTTGTTTTCCTCAAAATAGCTATTCATACCATCACACATAATAAAATCAATTCTTGTAAATTATTTAGGACAAGTTATAGGCATGTATACACTTGTACATGTACATCTATCCTTTCTATTTTAGAGGAAAAGACAAAACAAATTACAAGAAAAACAAGAAACAGAGATAAATATATAACAATAACAAAGAGCCCAAAACAATGACAATATAGGTTTTCAAAACAAGGTGGTAAGAATATAACTAAGGTTGTTATCTTGCATATTTATCATCAAAAGAGTTACTCAGATTACCCGATATAAACATGCAAAATTGATGTAATCCTATGAATGTTAACCATTTTGTTCCAAGAACTAATCAAATTCATAGCACAATCATCTTAGCTATCTTAAGTGTGTATATACAAATTTATATCTTTTTTTCTTTTCCCTTATTTACTCCTTTTCCCTGAGTTATTTTTCCCCTTTGAGCAGTTTCTTACTCTTTCACAATATTTATTGAAGATTTTGTATTTTATTTACTCTTTCAGTTTCTTACACTAGAGAGACAATATGGTATTTACACATGTGAGTTTGATTTATTTCACTAATGAGTATGGTCTCAAGTTGCGTCCACTTATTTATAAATATCTCAATGTGATCATTCTTTATAGCTGAGTAGTACTCCATTGTATAAAAGTACCACATCTTTTTTATCCATTCCTCAGTTGATGGGCATTTAGGTTATTTTCAAGATCTGGCTATTACAAACTGTGCTGCTATAAACATGGGTACACATATATCACTGTGGTATGATGGTGTTAACATATTTTCCATGTGGTATATATCACATACTGCATCTTGAGCCATGCCAAATTACAATATCCACGTTTTTAAGATTGGTAAGATTGAGGGCTTCGATTGAGTTTACTTTTGCTCTGCGATACTATCTTCTGGAGCAGCAAAAAGAAAGTATCAAAGATATCCACATTCAAGAATCCACTTAAGTGCATTTCTGCATACTTCTGCCAGTTCTATTCCAAGTTCCGGGATTTCAGTGGCTGTACAAATTGTAGGACCCCAAAACGCACTACACAGCAGAACCCTCTGAAGGTGCCCTGATATTGCACTTTTTGGCTGGTGGTGATAAGCACATTATCATTCAGATCCACTATTCAAACACAGAATATTTTTTCTGCAGTTATCTTTGCCAAACACTCCATTGTCCCATTCTACCACTAATTTCCCTTCCTGGCCTTGACTTTATTGAAGCTATAAGAATGACTGTTATACATGAAACCATTTATATATTTTTGGGAAAAATAATTGTGTGGATAGTGAGTGCAGACTTCCATACATGTTGTCTCTGTTTAATCATCAGGTACATGAATGACTACACAGAATGGGTTAGCTGAGATAAAAGATAAAGGAAAGTTTTGGCAGAGGTTACTGGAAAGGAAATTTAAGGAAAACTCACTCATTCATCCTGACTTTCACTAAACTCTGTTCTACAACTATATTTTCTTTGAGAACAATTTATTAATTTCAGACTTACTGAGAAAATGGCATGTCAGAAAGCTAAATTATAGTTTGTGCTATTGGGTGGACAATAATTGGACATTACAGAAACAATGTTCCAGCAATATAATGCAATGAAGACTCAGCTTTAGATTTTGTTTTAAGTCTTTTTGAGAAACTATTATTTTGATTAATGGATCAAAAGTTAAGGGCTGGGAACATAGATCAGTGGCACTACAGCTGCCTGCAAGCATGTGGTCCTGAGTTCAAATCCCAGTACCAAAAAAAAAGAATTATTGGATCAAAAGTTAGGCTTCATAAACAAGTTTATTTATAACAATGCCACATATGCTTCTAGGTACACATGTGTAATGTTCTGGGTATTTCAGTGGCCACCTGAAAGAGTAGTTCTTTAGAAAATGTTATTAGAATGGTGTTTTTCAACTTATTAGAAAAGTTGGCTACGAGATACCACAATTTTTGTTAAGTTTTAAAATTTTTCTTAGAACATGTTTGCAGTACATAATGATTACATTCATCATGTAGAGTTGATACATGTACATAGCACATCTTTTTTTTTTTGGTACCAGGAATTGAACTCATGACCTCGTACCTGCCAGACAGGTGCTGTGCCATTGAGCAACAGCCCCAGCCTATAGCACATTGTAATCCTTTTTACTTTTCCTTCCCCGCCCCCTTCTGCTCCATCCATCTTTCCTTGGTCCTCTTCCCATTTGAAAAACATTTATCTTCCTGTTTTTTTATGATGTCTTTTATTTTGCTGTTTAAATTATTTATATTTTAGATTTCTCATATAAGATGAACTGTGCAATAGCTATGTGTCTGATTTATTTCACTTAATATTATTGTCTCAGGTGCATCTAGTTTTCCACAAGTGACTCAAATTTATCCTTCCGTAGGACAAATTAGTACTTCATTGTGTATAAATACCACACTTCATCCATTCATGTGTTGATGGACATACACGTCACTTCCAAGATTTAGCTGTTGAGGGTTGGGGATTTAGCTCAGTGCCACAACCTCTTGCCTGGAAAGTATGAAGTCGTGAGTTCAATCCCTGATACAAAAAAAAGAAAGATTTAGCTACTGAGCTGTGATGCTATAAACATGGAATAATTTTTCCTTTAGTAGCAAAATAGGAGTTATTGATTTGACTGAAGAAATTCATCTTTGTGGACATCTTCAGTGAGATTATATTAGACAGATTTCTAGAAAAATCTAGGAGTGGTTAATCAAATAACATATTTATAGATGTCATGTCCAATTAAACCAGTGGTGACCAAGAAAATAAAAACGAGAGGAAAAAGTCACATAGTCTACTTTGAGAATGATCTGTAGTTGATTCAATATTATTGAAAAACATATTCTTTTACTGGTGGTGTTCCATGCAATCCAGTTTTCTATTATTTAACCTCATCTCTACATGCTTTTTAAAGAAAATCTGGCAACATATAAAGCTTACTTCTAACATCTTACTTGAAAATCTTTTGACTTTATGTATTTTGTTAAATATTGTGTAGAATACCCACATAGGTCTCTTCACAATGCTGCAGTTGCTTAATGTGAGTTCACACCTACTGTCTCCTTTGAAAAATCATCAGTAGAAGGTAAAGGAGTTATGATTACTGATCTAATCATACACTTAACCACAAAAGTGCCTACTTGGTGCTATGAGAGGTTCAGTATTAATTTTATAAACTTATCTATAACTGTAATTTAACAATGTCATGACTGTTATAATAAAGAGACTAACTTACATAGGAGACGAAAACAAATAATTTAACTAGATTGGTGTATTTTCACTTTAGGGGAAGTATACGTAATTTATAGAGCCATTGAGTCTGGTTGCACTAAATTAGTCATCAGTGGAAAGCAAAATAAAAGCACATTACACACATCTATATCATCAAAATTTTAAAAGTAAAAAAAAGTGACTCCAAATATTGATGAAAAAATACAACTGGAACTCTTGTACATTGCTACTGGGAATGTAAAATAGTGCAATCATTTTGGAAAAGCATTAGGTAGATTCCTAAGACTTCAACAGACTCCTAACCACTGACTCAAAGATTCTACTCCTACTTGTAACGCTAGAGCAATAAAAACTTCCTTCAGTGAAAAAAGTATAGAAGAATCTACAAACTTTATTCATAGCACCCCAAAAGTTTAAAAAGAAGTCAAATGTTCATTAAAAGGAAAGTTGACTGACAAATCACACAGTGGAGTATGACTCAGTATTTTAAAAAGATAAATAATAGCTATTCACAAAAACATGGAAGAATCCTTGAAATTTTTTCTTGAGCAAAAGCATTCAGACACAAAAGTATGTAGTGTATGAGTCCATCTATGCAAAGTTCAAAAACAAGTAAAATTAATCTATTACAGTTGAAATCAGAATAGCAGCTGCATAGATGGAGGAGATTGACTACACACTGTACATTTATCAAAACTGATTAAATTGTACACTTAAGATTTGCACATGTCATTATGTGAATTTTATCTCAAATGCACTTCAACTAAACCAAGGGATATGACAGGAAAACCTTTTATGGTATGTATCAGTGTAGACTGTTATTTTTCATCCTAAATAATTCCATTAGTCAGCTCACTCATTGTTTAGTGAATCTTCTTTGTTCCAATGACTCTAATATTGACAGAGTCAATATTAGAAGACTAAGTCCAACTACTTAGGCTTCACTCAAAATGTTGAAACACACAGTTTAGACCTGTGAACCTGGTCATAGAGTTTTGTGTTGTGAACACCAAGTTCTGAAATACATGGCTGGTGTCTCTGACTCTGAATATCAGAGTCATCAGATAAAATGGAGTATGTGTTGTTTTATTTACCTTTAAGCATTAGAGTAGGAGTGGATGAAATATATTTGGTTACTAAAACCCTCAGCAGCTCTTTCATGCAACCTGTCTGGATTCTTCTGGAGAAAATTTCCTTCCCCAGTTCTCCAGAGTAAATTGTACCTCTTTGTTGTGCCTTATATTTTAACTGTGTCCATATTATATTACCCTTCTTATCAGTATATCTAATAAGTTAAAAAAAAAACTACTTACTTATTTCTGTTGCCTGTAGCACCTCCTTAGTGAAGGTTTTAAATATTTGGTGAATTGGATTTTATTACACTGGATAGACTAACGTGGATAAGGGAACCATAGGTCAGGCAAGACTAACAGAGACTTGAGAAATTGATTCATTTGTGACTTCACATAATGTACAGTTTTGAATATTTACCATGTGCAAGACACTGAGCTGAGAAAAAAAAATCAAACATAAGTAAGACAAAGTTGTTGCTTGAAGAAATCTCTTTGGCAGAGTAAAGACAAAGTTTACAACTGGAACATAATAAAAAGTCATGTGAAAAAGAGCGGGAGCAATATATTCTTAGGAAAATGAAAAAAGGAAGAATATGTTTGCCTCTTTTCACTATAAAGCTCACTTTCTATTGGAATGAAATTAATACCTGTTCAGTGCTCACCTGTTGGAACAGCCACAATAAATACTAATTGATAATTTTAGGGATTTTCTTGTCAGTGAAGAGTTAAGATGAAAGCCTTCCTCAGGGAAGAATATCAGTATTCCTTCTAGGAATCAAGTGTGGGTGAGTGGGAAGAGATGCCAAAACTCACAGCAGTCTGTTTCCTTCTTCCTAACAACAGACAGCACCAACCTTGAGGAACACTAGTTTCTAATTTCATCTTTCCCCATAGCCAGGTCAGTGGCTTGGTCTACTTCCCTAGCCCAACTGTAATGTATTTTTTACATCCATAAAATCAGATAATAGAATAAAAACATTTTCATACCTACTCCAAATCTAAAACTATATTATTTCCATTTTCCAAGATCCTAATTTCTCTTGGTAAGATGCTTTAATACAATTCTGATGATTAGAGTAAGATTGCTGAGTTTCTCAAATGTCATTGACCCAGCCTCTGATTTCATTGTTTATATTTTCAGTAATAACAGAGTTAAATATTTTTTCCTAAAATTAAATGACTTTTATGCTTTAAAATATTTAGTTTTCTCTTAAACAACAATATCCATGAATGTATAAATACTTAAATATTACTTCTTATCTAAAAGATTAAATATATACATTAATCTGTCTTGAGTTTTACATAATATATACTACTTATTTGTAATATATATATATATTTTCTGTTTTAAGAAATACTACTTTACTGTAATAAGTAAGAAAGCCTTATTCAGTGCCTCTGCCAGTTGATTAGAGAGGCCAATCATAAATGTGGTACAAATAAGTTAACCTATACACACTAGTATCTATAAAGATTTTTTTTAAAATATGTTACACTCAATACAATCTTCTCAAATCCTAGGTTCAGCTTTTAAGTGGGTTTGTGCATTACCTGAAAAACAATTTGGAAAACAGATTTTTAAAGTTCAGAGTAAATTGAAGAAAAGGCTACATTACATTTGAACCTTAATAAATACTTAATAACCCATAAGACAAATAGCCATGAATTACTAGAATGATTTCAAGAACAGTGCTTCTGCTTTGAGTCAACCTGCTCTCTTATTTTTGCTCATTATAAAACAAGAGTCATAATATTGCAAAGTTTATTAGCATCATTGATTTGTGTATTTTATAAAGTAAGACATTTGAATACTATGGAAGCAGGACCATTAGGAAAATTTGTTTCCTTTCTCTTCTTTTTCTTCCCTATTTAGCTCCTCTGCCTGTGATAGCTTTAAAATGTCTTTTTCATAAAGAAGGAAAAGCAGAAAGAATACCCTAACTCGCTGTTTACTTCTTCGGTGTGTGTGTGTGTGTGTGTGTGTGTGTTGTGTACATGTGCATGTGTGTGTATACAAGCTTAGGTCCTCAGGTGGAACCGTGGTTCCTGTGCTTTCGTCCTCGAAGCTGTTTTTCTGGAAGGGAATGGAGGCAGCTGTGTTTACAGCTCAAGTCTTGGCATACATTTACCAGAATCTATTATTCATATCATTCAGTATCAGGGAGAGATCTCAGGCCACCTGTCTATCTGACAAATTCACCCTTTTGTGAGCTTTCTGTTCATAGCAAATTATGTTCACATTGATGAATTGAGTTTTTATGAGCATTGCTAACGAACATTCTCACAGAAGGCCAGGGGCAAGAGCCTGCAAGTGTTTCTGGTCTACAAGTAAATGATAAAAAAAAAGAGAAAAGGAAAAAAATGATAGTGTTTAAAGACAATTTGCCATGAAGGGATAGTTAAATCATTTGGCAATGCCTTAATATTTATAATTCCAAGACTTTCCATAAATTATTGCAAATACTCTGCTTATAACAAACAAAAACATGGAAAAATCCGTATATTACTCTTCTCTGTGGCACAGAATATCCTTGAAAAACATGCAATGTGTTTAAAGTAACCATTCACCAGAGTAAGACATAGTACAGTTGAGGATGCCCAACATTAATAAATCCAGCAATTTTATACTATACTACGGAAAACTTTCAGCAATTACAGCTTAAACCCCAGCTTGGTATTTACATAGATACAAAATGGATTTTTTTTTAATCTCTAGAAACTCTATACTTGTTACGAAGCTAAGCCATGTGGCACGCATTAAATAAATGAGAGCAACCTTTCACAAAAGACTAACAATTCCTGCTGAATGGTGGGTGGGGAAGTACCAATGTTCATGATAGAAATAAAGATTTTTTTTCCTCAGTTTTCATGTAGAACCGGTTCTTTTCTCAGCCTTCTATGCCCCTTGAATTTACTCTGACTTTTATTCAGCATTTCATTTAAAGCAGCTGAAAAAGAGGAAGGGATTTCACAAGAAACATGCATTCTTGTTTTACTGTACTTGCATCTCAAAGCTCTACTCTAAAATCTACTTAAAATGATAAACCTGCATGGGTGACACATCTATTAGTCAACATGTATTTTTTAAAAAGCACCAAGAGGAAAATTTTGTAAGGGGAAGCAGTGAAGAATATTATCAATGAAAAATCTGCCTTTCTCAGTTCACTCCAAAACTGTGATCCTACTCTCCCAAAAGTCACATTATTATCTCGGTAAGGTACAACCTTACTCTCTTAAGTTATAGTGAAAGTCAGTGAGAAATTCTAAGCCTCTTCACAGTATCCTCCCAAATGTGTCAGACACATCACCTTTCAGAGCAAAGACACCATAACACAAAGAACACTTTGGCATTATCCCCTGAAAATACACACCTTTCCGAGGAGCAAATGGGAAGTGTAGTCTGTTAAACACCATATGTGAGGGAGCTGCACCAGGCTCATTTCTCCTTCCAAACGCCACAAGCTGCTACCTAATGGTGGGGCATGGGGTGGGGGCGGATCATTGTCAGCCGACGGCTAACCGGCTAACTGGCCCCAGTGTCAGCCTGCTGACCACTCGTCCATGCAGAGCTCAATCCAATGCTGTGGCTGTAGCAACCTCTACAAAATAGGGTGCCTACACCTCTAGGTTAGTCTAGTAACATATGTGAAACTGTTACAGACATTCCAGTGGCTGTCAGTGCCTTCAGATTTATCAGTAAAATGAGGAAAATAGCTTTGTAGTCTTTAACATATAAAGAGATAGAAGTGTTTCTTTAAAAATTTTTTCTGAACTGTCCCTTCAAGTCCTAAAACTAATCGATACATGCTTCTGTTTTATTGGAAAAATAAATTTTGGCAGCATCATGGTGATGAAATGCTGCGTCACAAATTTGATTGGAATTTTCTGAGGGAAGCATGGCGACTATTCCTACCAGAGTCTGTATAATAGTTCAGTTCTCAAATACTCCATCCTTTCATTCAACCATATGTTCCTATTTTAGTTCAGAAATATGATAAATGCAGCTGTAAAGCAACAAGACCAATTTACCTGCAACAATTTTTCACTTCAAGATATGGAAATTAACACAGGAGATGGAGATTGAGGGTTTTCATCTCCAAGTAAGCGATCTGAGATAAAGAGTGCATTCTTTGGTGGTGAAGACAGGACAGGCAGCTTGGTGCCATATTCATAGTGTCAAGCAGTGGGAGGACCACCATTTTGCTCCAGGGAACTGCTGCAGCATTTTAAGCATTGCTAGAAGGCTGAAAGTTGGCTGCAGCTGGTAGCGCATTGTTCTTTTTTTAACCCATGTGATAGGTATCTTCAACAGTGTCAAACAAATTTGTAGAGCTGGTGATTAGTTGCCCAAAGAGCATAATGTATGCATTATTAATTAAAGAAGGTAAGTTTGGCTAATTGTCATTTCTATACAGTAGCAGTGCACTAAGATACATTTTAACAATCTATAAATAATTGATAATTTTTTTTCTTTCATCTTCCTTCCTAGTTTGCATAAAACTAATGACTTGGTAAATGTTACTCACTTCAAAATATTCCACCGCTTCTATGAAAATTAAACTAACACTGTAACCTTAGCAAATAAGGATTTTTTTCTTTTATTGCAGGTTTTAAAAAAAAATAGGAAATATAACACTTGTAACAAAAATGTGATTCTGTGAAATCCAAATGAGAATAATAAATAATATAAAATCAGCATTAAGAGTGTGATTTAAGAAACAGAATCTATTTTACAAATAGAATGATTCAAAAACATTATTATATATATACATGTGTGTATGTATATATATATATAAATGTATGTGTTCATATGTATATATGTATTTATATGTTTATATGCTTAATCCCAGAAGCTTTGCTTGTTCACCTTCTAAAGCTGAAAATGTGACCGAAAGATTCGCTCCAAGATACTTTCCTTATCTGGTGGTGGTGTTTCAGTATTTACCAACATCTGTATGGATAATTCCTGAAATCTAATTAGCAGAGGACACAACATTTTTTCAGTTGAAGTGTTTGAGTACAGTTTCTATAGGATTTGTTTGTTTG